>CAJNIZ010006670.1:0-11897 GCA_905231905.1 Symbiodinium pilosum | reverse complement strand
AACCCTTATAGTCCCCCCTAAGTAGTTAGAATACGGGGTATAGGGGATCTTGTTATGATATACTCAAAGCCATATTCTATCTACTTAAGGGGGACTATAACCTTATAAACGGTGGATTAGGGTTTAGGGTTTACGGTTTAAAGCCTTCAGCCTATAAACCCTAAACCCGAACCTGAAATCCCTCAAACTAAAAACCCAGTCAGGTGACCCCTTGAAAGTTAACATCTAGAAGCTCAACAGTGACTACCGGGTGGTGAGTTTGGGTTTAGGGTTTAGTAGGAAGAAGGGAAGATGGATCCCTATATAATGTCTTGTTCTGACCCCTATATAATCCCTACATAATTCCTAAGTAGCCCCCTGTTATGGTCCCTATATACAATCCCCATAGAATCCTTTCTTATAATCTCTACAGATTTCCAAATCCTAAACCCTAAATCCCTAAACCCTCAGATCTACACTATTATAATACATTCCCTTATTCCCTACGAACCCCCCCAGCAAGGTGAACTACCTTGTTGCACCTCTTGGCCTGACCTGACCCCCCCAAAGACCGGCTGTTTACGGTTTCGGGTTTTGGATTTAAGGTTTGGGTCTTAGGGTAATTACAGGGCTTAGGTTTTGAGATATTGTAGGGTTACAAAAACATTGGACATTTCTGTCTGACTGCAGGCACAGGAGTTGTACTGATCAGTCTGAACAGCAGCAGTGACCTCAGCTTGCAGCACTACCATGCGCGTCCTTTAAGCGTAAAGTTGGTCTAGGGCTTAGGGTTTAGGGTGTGGGGTTTAGGCTTTAGGGCGTGGGATTTAGGGTGTGGGGTTTGGGGTTTTAGGGTTAGGGTTGATGGAAGAAATCTTGCACCCTGGCTGAGGAACTTTAGGTGGTGCAGGCTGTGATGCGTCAACAGTTAAGGTGAAGGGTTTAGGGTTGCTGAGGTATGACTAAATATGAAACTTCTGAGGCAAAAGACGTAAGTTTCAGGGACCCTGGCGTCGGACCATTCGTAATGTCCTGGCCGGAGAGCCTATACTCTACACCAGAATACAGCCCGGACACTCATCCCTAAGCCCTACACGCCAAACACTGAACCCTAAACCCTAAACCCTAAACCCTAAACCCTCCCCCCCAATCAGCTTCATCCCTCCTCAGAGCAAGTGCAGATCTGGGTGCCGTCTGTGTTGTAGCTGCATGACATCATCTGAGCGAAGCAACAAAAACATGGAAACCCTTGACAAGGTGGGATAGTTTGCCATGTATAGGGATGTATACGGGTTAGGGTATATACCCTGCCCCAAACAGACAAGGAAGCTGATATGGTCCCGTTCTGAAGGACTGTCGTCTGTTTGGGCTTCCAAGTTACTTTGGGTGAGTGTAACAGTGTACTTGTCTGACTGACGAACCACGACCCATAGAGCCCCTGATAATGCATGAGGGTGACCTGCAGGCAAATGCAAGGACAACATAATCCAGCTGACGCAGGGAAAAACATCATGTCACATAACAGACACCAGTGGTGAGATTGTCCCTTCGCCTGTCGCCACCAGCGGAAGAACAACCCTAAACCCTAAGTGGAGCCTCAAACACTGAGGGAGTTTTTGCCAAAGGGTCCATGTAGCTCTGAAGTATATACCTGGGCCCTCAAATAGTTATGGGAACCCCTTGGGGCCCTAAGTTTTTAGGGTGTAGGGCTTAGGGTAGTATGTACTATGTATTGCCTACATGGATCCTTAGGGTTTGCTGCGTACCCTTAGGATTTGTTTTTACCTTTGGGCTTGGCCTAACTCAGCCCTGAAAAATAGCTATTCGCCCGGCGATTTGGGGCCCACAGCGCAAAGATACAAACCCTAAACCTTGAACCCTAGACCCTAAAACAAATAAGGGTACAAACATAAAGTCTTGGAAGCACAAGCGGATGAGGACCAAACCCTAAACCCCAAAAGAATCCCAGCGGACCTGTTTTAATGGGACAGGTAAGGAGCTTTGGGACAAGTTAGGGGGGGTTAGGGTTTAGGGTTTAGACCCCAGGGACCATTAGGATTTTACAAAGAGATTGCAAGGGAGCCCGTTAAAGTTTACCCGCGGATCATGAGAAATGAAAACTCCACATATTTCCCAAAATACAAAAGGCCTTTTATGGACAGTAATAGTTCTTGCATAGATTTCAGGTACCCTATACCATGTTCGTACAGGACCCAAACAATAGGGTTTGTGGGCTCAAATACTAAATTATTAATGGCATTTGGGCCCTAGAACCCTATTATTTGGGTCCTTGGACCCTTAGGGTTTTACAGCTGCCATGGGAACGCTGAGAGTTAAATAGAAGCGCGGATCTTGAAATGACATAAGAAGCAGGCTTCAAGCTCCTTTGAAATTTAGGGTTTAGGGTTTGGGTTTCACGGTTTGGGGTGATTAATAGGTATCATGGTGGACCCCCCGCACAGTAATAGTGACTCGTAGCGAGAATGGTAATGAAGTTATGATCAAGTACATCTTACTTCAGAGGCGCGAGTGCTTCAAAACCCTCGGTTTAGGTTGTATGGTTGAGGGTTTAGGGTGAGAACACCAAATCCTACACTGGACTGGCCCCGAACTTCCAGGTAGCTGCTGCGACCGTGCACCCCAAAGGCGTTTTAGGGTTTGGATTTTGGGGGATTCTAGTAAAAGTATGTACGCCGACTAGATAGTTGTATCCCAATGAGATTGTGCTTAAAACATTGTTATCCCCAACATATCCCCAACATGAATACTTAATAAGTATACCCTATTAAAGGAATGTCGGGTCAACACATGGATCGAATTCTTAGGGTTTACCTATACCCTCCAATGTAATACCTTTTGGTAGTCCTAATAAGAGTCCTAACCAAAAAAACTATACCAAACCCGAAAAGGAACTACATTGGAGGGTCCAGGTAGGGTTTTACACCAAGCCCTAAACCTTGGGTACTGCCCCCACCCAGTAACAGTCTATATTAGGGGTCCTATTAAGGGCTATATATATATAACCCGATTATAAATATTATCCAACTGTTACTGAGGGGGGGGGCAGTACCCAACCTAAACCCTAAACCCTAAGCCGTAAACCCTAAACTCTGAATAGTTTTAACTGCAGCTGTGAAGCTCTGAAGCGAGGGCCATACCCTGGGCACCATGCTTTGCACACGGCCCGTTCGGGTTCCGGGTTTCGGGATTCAGGTTTAGGGTCTAGGGTTTAGGGGATTCAGGTTCTAGGGGAACTGCAGCCCCTAAACCCTCACCCTCAACCCTAATCCCAAAACATATGAGGTATAGTCTAAACTCCTTAAGAAGGGGGATGATATAGGGGAATACTATAGGCCTTATTAAGCGGGATACCAGGAGTTCAGACTATTGCTCATATACCCTGAACGGGTGCGTAGGGTTGGTGAGGAGATACTATGAGTGTGGCGACCCTGCTGCACTGAAAGTTTCCGGAACTATAAGGTAATTCATATGGAACCTGAAAGGAAGCCCCATGCAGGCTTCAGTTCCCTCAAAAAACCCTAAACCCTGGGGTTTAGGGTTTAGGGGAGGGCAACTCTTGCAAGGACTTGAAAGGATTGCTGTATGTCGGGTTCCTGCATACAGTGGCAAATTAGGGCCTCCCTAATTAGGCGTGCCTTTTCAAGGGGTTTACAGTGGTTTTCTAGGGAATATAGGGATGTATAGGGTTTAGGGTTTTCCAAATTTAAGAGTTCCTTTTGGGGGGTTCCCCATAAAAAGGATTAGACTATTTGTGCGTCTACTGCTGGAAGTACCAGTATTCGCCATGAATCTCCCAGCGCAGCCGTTGTAATCTGAACCCTAAACTCTACACCCACTTAGGGCTTACCTAAACCCCAAAAGTAGGTAAAGTAATAGCCCCAAACCTCAAAATATAGCCCAGAAGGCCATTATTCTACATATTTTTGGGGTTCGGGTAGGGTTTAGGGTTTAGGGTTTCACTACAGACGAATTTCAACCGCTCTTCCTTGCCAAGCTTCGCTGCTCACGGCCAGTGCCATGACGGAGCTTCCTCTCAGTGGGTTTTGGGTTTAGGGTTTAGGGTTTTGGGTTTAGGGTTTAGGGTTTTGGGTTTAGGGTTTAGGGTTTTGGGTTTAGGGTTTAGGGTTTCGGGTTTCTACTACATGTGGTCCCTGCAAAAGGCACCTAAGAATATTCCTAAAGACGCCTAGGCGCACACGCTGAAACCATAGAATCAATTGAGGGGCGTGAATACAAGCGAAGGTCCTAAATGGGGTTTAGGTTTGTAGGCCATAGTGTTTAGGGGCAAAAAAGGCTGGCTGACCGAGCACTCTACAATTTCAGCCAGACGCCGCTAAGCCCTGCAGTACCTAGACTGACCTAATACCTAGAAAAAATTGTAAAAATACCAAACTACAGAACTAAAAATCTTCTAGGTAGGTTGGTTACTCGAGGTGGGGTTTACATCTCTAAGCCCTAGACCCTAAAACCCAAAGCCTGGACTCCAACCCCTCTAAGAACTGTGGCCAGCTTCTAGGAAAATACCCAGTTTAGGGTTAAGGGTTTGTTGTTTTTTGGTTAAAGGTTCCACTCCCCCCCCAAAAAAGCAACCCGACGCATCCCTGCATAAAGCTTTATTAGATCGACTCTATCACCCAAGACCCTTCCAGTACCCTTACTTGGGGTTTCAGGGTGTGCATAGACCTCAATAGACAGGGTAGCTAGTTAGGGTAAGCTGTAGGGCTCAGGGCTAGGACAGGACGGATAGATTCCTAAATGCACGTGTATCGCTTATACCTGTTGGCGAACCTTGCTCTGAAACTTCTTACCCTGCTCATAGGGGTTTAGGGCTTAGGGGTTCGGGTTTAGGACAACTTTTCCTACAGGTCTATAGGCCCAAAGAGGGAGAAAGCAATTCAGAACCTTCCCAAATCTCGTACAATTTTCCACCACAGGACCCTTGCGAAACACTTTTCAATCCAACAAGATTCCGAATAGTCCAAGCTAAAAGTTTTCAAGTAATCGCCAAAACTTCACTAACAATTGCCAGCATAAATCTCGAACGAAATGATCGCTGTATACTGGACCCCTAGAGACAGGACGTACATTCTAGGACATTCCCTGCATCAACAAAAGTTGAACTATGGCTGGCTGCTTGAAGGTTCATGAAACGTAGCAACTTCCAAATGGGCGGATAAGCCTACCTATAACCCCCTCAATCACCCTTGTATATAACCCAAATTTACGTAGGGCTTTCAGCAGCTACGAAGTCTCGAACTTCCAAGATGTTTCAAGCAAGGCAGTGCTGAGGTGATCTGCCTCCTTCTTCACGTCACCATGATATCTCATGGTGGACTACTTGGACGATACTTTGACTTAGTAAGTCTACGTCTATGAAGAGTGCCTCTGCTGGGCGATGTGGAGCCGTTAGAGGAGTGTGTGTTGCAATCTTACTGTAATTCGTACATTTGGCGGCTAGCCGTGGTGCGAAGGAGAGGGGTCCATCCTCGACCCCAAGCCCAGAACCAACACGTTCTGAACCTCAGAATGGCCAACCCCTCGTTAAACCCCTCCCACTGACCTATCAAATTCACGATTTGGGGACAGCGTTGGGGTATCATTAGGGTGAGGTGATGAAACTCTGGAGACAGCTAAGTCGCAGCAAGGCTTCGTACTTTGTCGGGTCACCTTGCAAACTGAGCCAAAAACCTACCCGCGAAACCCAGACCTTATCGATGGAACGTCCACTTTGAGATACTCTGAAGGTAGATCGTATATTATATCCCGTTGACATGCCTATTCTAACGCATATGGTCACCCGGGACAAAGGTTAGTTACCCAACCCACTCGTCGATATCCTTTAGGTCCCTACACCCTCAACCCTAGTTCCTCAAGCCTTTTGCCTACATCCCAAACGCTGAACCTGTAGAAGCTCTAGGGTTGCTGGTTTGGGTCTTAAGGGTTTAGGTGGGTTGTAGGGTTTAAGGTTTTAGGGTTTCAGGGTTTAGGGTTATAATCCCCCTTAAGTAGATAGAATATGGGGTATATGGGCATCTTATTCTGATATACCCAAAGGCATATTCTATCTACTTAAGGGGGACTGTAGGTTTTCCAAAGTTGATGGTAAGGGTTTATGGTTTAGTGGGTGTAGCGCTTGAAGGCTTGGGGTTCAGGTTATACACTGTGTGTGTCTGGCTGTTCCCCATGGCCTAGGGAGCGGATTTTTTGATGAGGGGGACGTGCGTGGGTGGTTGGGGAGAGCAAGTAAAGTGGAGAGTGAAACTCGAATGCCTAAAGCAGAAGGAAGACAAACTCATTGACCGCTTAAACTGCAACGCCAAAGACGTGCTTCGACTTTTGTCAACAGTCTGCGGATGAGGCTACTTGGGGGGTTCATGGGGACTTAGTGAGTAGGTTAACAAGGGGGATAATTGGGGTTATTGTTTGGATTGCAGGGGCTTCTTTCGAAGTCCCCACGACACTCCAGGTATGAAAGCAAGTAGCTCAGGATGAGACCTTAGCAGAAGTCTCAGTGGCCGCACGATGTACGCTTTTGGACTGGCGAACCCTCACCAACAGTCGAGAACCCTCAGGGTCCAAGAACCCAAATAATAGGGTTTCAGGGCCCAAATACCATTAATCTTGTAGTATTTGGGCGCTAAAACGCCGTTACTTGGGTCCTTGGACCCTTAGGATAACAACCTCAAAAAAAGATGTAACGAGCCCCCGAACATGGGACAGCCCTTAGCCTGAGAAAGATCCGTTGAAGGAAATCATGGGGTTTAGGGGTTTAGGGGTTTAGGGTTCAGGGGGAAGCCCAGGCGTTTCGTACAGGGTCTGTCCAATCTGAAGGCTTGAATTAACTGAGCCAGAGATGACCATTAAGTAAACCCTAAACCCTACACCCCAAACACCAAACCCTGAACCCCAGCTGGGGTGCTCAGGCAGAGTCTAAGGAAAAATCCATGGGCCCCTGATATGGGCGCTTACCCCGGATCCTTATATACCTACTATATGCCCTTAAGGGTCCCTAAGTCTGAACCCTAATGACCTTAGACACCAAGTTTGTGGGCCCTAGGTACAGGAGGAGACCCTAAACCCTAAACCGCGGCGCTGCGAGTTGCTAAAGATGGATTGGAACCTGGGGTTACGTATGGGTTCAGAGTTTAGGGCTTAAGGTTGAGGGCTTAGTGCTCAGGGCTTCGTGATTAAGGCTTAGGGCTTGGACTTGTCTGTCGGAGCTAGGGATTAAGGCTAAGGGGTCTGAGGTGTAGAGCTTTAACAAGCCAAAAAGGGACCTCAGGAACTCTGACCCTTTGCCCTACTGGTGCTTAAGGCTTCAGGAGGAGTGCGGGAGGATCCACTCCCCCACTCTCCTGGTGAGTTTCGGGGAATATCTGTTTTGAGGCAGCATGAAACACTTGGAACTGCAAACTTATAAGTCGCGACTGGAGCCATGCTAAAACCCGTGAATTAGGGAGTCTCTAAGATCAGGATCTGTCGCTCTCATCACAAAACTGCCTATGATAAGGATCTGTAGAAAGTATACAACGAGCTGAAAAATCCCGATGACTTCATCTGAGGACAGCACCGTCCCACTCCTGAGAAGTTCACAGCCACAAGGACAACGCAACTTCTCTCATGGGGTTGATGCCCTACTTCGAAGCGGAAGGCTAGCAAGAGGTGTGGCTACACGTACCCCGCGTTGGCCCAGCAGAGCCCATAGAGCGATGGTTGGGCTGTTGAGCTGCAACCGCTCATATCAAACACAAAAATGACCTGATCAATCTGCAGTAGCGACATTCGCAAGCTTTGGTTTGATTGGGGTCATTCAACATCATCAGCCATGTAAACCCCTGTAACAAATCATTTTCCGTTTAATCGTAGTTGCAAGCTTTAGGTTTGATTGGGGTCATGCAATATCCTCGACCCTGTAAAGGACTGTATAAAAAAAACAAGTGTCTATGTCATAGTCTGTCTTCCTTTCCGTTTTTTTCTGCTATTGCAGGGAGTTCTAATATCAACCCTTTGCCCTAGACCTTGCATACATATTTTGTATCTACACACACGGCACAAACTGTATAGCCCCTACTTATACTCAACGTACCAACCTAACATCAATCAAGTTATTCGTCCAGTTACAGACAGCTGACCATGAACGTATGGAGAGAGCCCAGGTAGCGGCCTTTATACTCATGATCCCTTTCCCCCAATACCAGGATTTGGGGTTTAGGGTTTAGGGATATGGGGGGGTATACCCTGACACTATCCCAACAATGGAGGATCAAGTGCAGAAGAACATGGACATTTGAATGGAAACTGGTATGTCCTTGGGATTGAGTTTTTGGATTAGGTAGGCATATTAGGAAACACCAGTTATATCTACAGTCTTAACTGGAGACTGGTTTAGGTCATCATCTGGTTATGAGTGGCTTCCTGTGTAGCTTCTCCCCATGCAAGTGTCCTCAAAAACATTGCGGACTGGCATGCTTATGAAGTCGTACTCTCTTCAAGCCTAGGAACCATATCTGGGCCCATCGCCTAAGTTGTGGGTCTACTGGTGTAATGTAGGGGCCTATCCCCTGAATCTTCACCAAATATCTACGTTTAGGGTTTGGGGTCTAGGGTTTAGAGTTTACGGACCACTGTCAGATTGAGGTCTATTTGCGGTACCTCCTGCCGTAGGTGTACGAGGAACCTTCAATGGTAACATTGCTGTATAGTTTAAACTCCTGGTATCACCCCTAATAGCCCCCATGATAATACTCCCCTAGACGATTGCTACATAACCTCCTTTAAGGAGTTTAGACCATAGTAGGTAGATCATACATTGTGTCCACCACCAGGTAATATATATACCCTGTAACCCCTATATAACCCATTATAGTAGTTTCCATGTTATTTTCTATTATCCCAAGATACCCCCAATATTAAACCCTATCCCAGGTATATCAGTTCAGGACACAGCAGGTAGGAAGCCGGAGCCATAAACGTGTGCATGTAAAGCTTCCTGCGCCTGACTAGGGGTTTAGGGTTTAGGGCTTAGGGTTTAGGGTTTAGGGTTTAAGGACGCCCCAAAGAACACAATGAGAGGAATAAACACCAACAGAAAAGGTAAACCTTCGAAACTCCCATTCCTAAACTGCCCTACACTCAAGAGCCAAAGCACTACATCATCCCAAGAAAGTCCCCCACTAGGATCTGCAGGAACCCAGGGTTCAAAAGGCAAGCTAGGGGCTTCCTAAACCCTAAACATCCCTAAACCCTAAATCCCAACAGCGGCCTTGTCTTTGTCCCTGCTTGGTGGAGCACCGCGGGATGATCCTCCATCGGAGCCCGCGACGGAGCCTTGTTGGAGGCTTCTCTGAGGGTCCTGGTAACCTTATGTAAGGGCTGTCCCCAGGGATCCGAGTATGCAAACAATACCTACATTGGGCTATTTGGGCCCTAGGGTCTAGGTACCCAGCCCAAAACCATTCAAATTGTGGTATATTTTGGGCCTAAAGCCCCATTCTTTGGATACTTGGATCTAGGGCTTACCTACGGCAACCTAGAGTTCTTAAACCAAAGGACTCCATACCGAATATATTGGGAATTTGGAGGTAGACATTCTAGGCAAGGATTCAAGGGTTTGCAGCCGTGGGTAGATGCTCGAGGGTTCGAGGTTCTGCGTCCACAAGTTCAGGGTTAAGTTAAGCGCTCAGAGGTCAGAGTTGCGCGAATTCGTCGTTAGGGCTCAAGGGTTCGCAGGGTGGCTTTGGGGCCTCTGCATGCGCTATTCTGTACTATATAACTCTACAAAGCCTATGAGCAGAGATTCTTGCTACATGTTGAGACGTCTACCTAGTACGCGAGGGTGAGGCGTGTGGCATATGCTTGAAAAATCTGCATATGTTGCATTTAAAATCCCTTGAAGCTTGAGATGGAATTGTAAGGCCTTAGGTGATGGCAAGGTCTTCGGCTCCAGCTTTGGGCTAGCTCCCAATCCGGAGATACATTAGGCCGTGAAACTCCATAAGATTCTTTCCTAAACCCTAAAAACTGTATCAGACTCTTTTTCTTGGGGACCTTAAGTACCCATAATGGTATATAGCTCAGCCGTCAAAACAATGGACATGACCAAACGCACGCTGCAATCGAAGCCAGGAAGACCTGCACACGTGCGTCCCTCCCTTCATGGGTTCCACTACTGTCCCCCTCTTGTACTACCCTACCCCGAGGTTCGTCCTCAAGTGAGAGTTTCATTTTCATTCCAGGATAATTCAGGCTAATCAAGGTTGATTAACGGGGAACCTACGGAGGATAAAGGAAATCTTGCACCACTTAGGATAGGCAAATAGAGTGTAATCAATCAAAAGAGTTGGGGCATACTTGGAGGGTCATGGGGACTTAGTAGGTAGGTCAATAATTAACCCCCATAAGCCATATTTACCCTAAGCCCTAAACCCTAACCCTAAATCCTCAAGCCACAAACCTCATAATCGCTGCTAGGCTTGAGGTTTTGCAGGTTAAGGGTATAGGGCTGAGCGGTTAGGGATGTAGCCACTGGGCTTTAGGAAAGTGCACCTGGCTTGTAGAGCTTGTTTGATCAGGAGCTCTCATTCCAAGGAGTATAATATAGCCTTACTCAAGCCCTATGAGCCCTAAACTCCCAAACCTACACCCCAATCCATGAACCTAAGCCCCAATCCCTACACCTTAAGCCCCACAGAATTTCTCACCATTCACGGAACCCCTGGCGACCAAGCAACGTTTTGAAGGGATTCGGAGTGTGGACAGCTCCTCCAAACAAGACCCAGCAAGAACAAAACGGCGTTTAGGGGTTAGGGTTCAGGGTTCAGGGTTTAGGGTTCAGGGTTTAGGGCTTAGGGAAGTTTAGGGGTCGGGGGTCTGGGTTTGTGACTTAATTAGGGATTGTGGTTGAAGGCTTAGGGCTTCGGGATTTGGGTTTCACCTTATTTCCCGGCTCGACATCTACTGTATGAGTATTCGAACTGGTTTGAGACGGGTGCTAACTACTGTTCTTGCGTAATTGGCTTGATGTTGCCGCCGAACCCAGAAGATAAAGCATCGCTGATAAGAACGAGATTTCCGGACGGGTGCCTTAGTCAGCACGATGATTGACGAAAAAGCCAGCATTGCCTCAAGTGCGCTTTACGGCTTCTAGTAGTCCCTCCCATCACCCCCCAAAAAATATCACCCCTAATGATAACAAATATGCTTTTCATGTGTATAGACTCTGGTGGTCATTGTTGGAAGGGCTCTCGCGGAGGAGAAGCGATTGCAATAACGTCATGCATCCAATTCAGGGCCTAGCCCTAAACCTCAAAGCGTGCTTTGACCTCACGGGGCTCTCCAACTTTCGGGAGAGGAGTCAAAGCAAGCCAGAAAGGCTCAGGTAGAACCCAACACCCCAAAATCTAAACCCCAAAGGCTTTAAGATTTAGGGCCCTAAACCCCCAAACCCTCAACAGTCTAAACACCCTAGCAATAATTGGACCCTAAGTCTTAAGCTCTAAACTCCATCCACTTTAAACCTTAAACCATTGGAAGACCCTGCGCGCTACAGACCCTGACCTCTGAACCCTATAGTTCTAGATCCTAAGCCCTAAGCCCTACACCGCTGAAAGCTGCAAGACCTTATACAAAATGCAGACGCAGCCCTATATGGTTTAGGGTTTAATTAATTCCTTTGGGTTAATGGCTTTGGGTGAGAGATCCGAATATATCCTGAACCCAGAACCACAAAAGGAGCAAAAGATAGGAGACGTTGGGTAAAGCCTAACCCTTAAGCCAAACAACTCTACACCCCAAACCCCTAAACCACACATAGGAGCCCCTGGGCAAACCTTAAGTCCATCAACCCAAATCCCCACACACCAAACCCTAAACCCTAACCGTAAATCCTGAACCCTAAA
>CAJNIZ010006669.1:225943-245658 GCA_905231905.1 Symbiodinium pilosum | reverse complement strand
AGGGTTTAGGGTCTAGAGTTTAGGCGTATAAGATGTCTGCGCTACAGTTTCAGATCCCAGGCCTAGAGTGTTTCGATCTCAGGTCTTGGGACCTTGGCCCTGTAGTGTTGAGCTAGGGCTAAACAAGGCTCCAATCTGGAATGAAGCTAGGGAATCTGGGTTGTGCCTGTATAAAGTAATGTCCCGAAACAAGGGCAAACATCCCTACCAGGTGGTGATTTGTTCCTTCAACGGCAACTTTCTGTGAAATGACATATCCAGCTGTGTAGGCCTAAACCCTGAACCCTAAACATGTGTTCAATGATTCAACTACAAGATGCGGTAGGATGAGTAGCAAGGAGAAGCACCTTGCTGGAAGCGAATGCTGCGTGCTTCTCACGTGAGGCAGGTACCTCATCATTTTAACTAGGTTCCCCAGTAACCCCTTAATAATACGGGTACCCTTTTTCCTGATATTCAGCTTTAATAAGGAGACCCTCCAAATAAAAAGGGGAAAAAGGGTACTACTGGGTACCTAGTTAACTAAAAGCACGTCATTCATCTGGGTTTGGCCTGTAAGCGGCGCACTGGACAGGTCCATAGGCAGTTGTGAACACACAGTGCTGCAACAACCTATATGGGCTAGAGTCTAAACTCCTTCAAGGGGGTTATATAGGGAATTATAAAGGGAATATAATGCGGGTGATTAAGGGGGATACTACGAGTTTAGACTTTAGGTTATATGGCTTGAGAGGCTAATTACCAGCCGATGACCCTGAGATCAGCCGTCGTGGGGATTGAAACCCCAAGATCCTACCTGCTTGGCATCCCCCAATACCCAAAAGCTATTCATAATACCACTGAAGCATGAACAGATCCTACTACATGGACCCTTGGAAGCCCCATTTTTTGGAAGCATGCCCTGTGAATTACGCATACACGTGTAAGACAGAACCCGAAAAAAGGAAGGACTTGCGGGGTCTAGCTGGAGCCGAAGCTCTTCAAGCCTAGACCCTAAACCCTTAGGGTTTAGGGTTTAGGGTCCTAAACTTTAGGGTTTAGGGTTTAGGGTCCTAAACTTTAGGGTTTAGGGTTTAGGGTTTAGGGAAACCCTAGACCCTAAACCCTGGGGAGCTGTCATTACCAGACGTTGCCGTAAGACCAGCCCACGTTGCGCAGCCGAAGGGTCCTCCACGCAACGCTAATGGACGGTTACATTTGGGGGGGTTTCCCAAAATTAGGGGTTATATAGGGTTATATAAGGGTTATAATGGGATAATGGAAAATAAAATGGAAACTGCTGTTTAGGGTTTAGGGTTTCCCAAAATTAAGGGTACCACTTTGGGGGGTCCCATATTAAGGATTATAGTGTTTTGGGGTCTATATTTGGGGTCCCCCTATTTTGGGAGACTGCCATTTAGGGTTTGGGGTTTAGGGGTCTCTGAACATTGTGATCGTCTCGTGCAACCCTACAGGGGACTGGATGGTTCTGAGGGTAGATTCCCGAAACCCTGAACCCCAAGGAACTCCTTCGAGAAGACTCCTACAAGCCCTATGTATCTTTACACAACGCATATTGAACTCTACTACATCAGAAACCCTAAGCCCTACGCACCACGCCCTAAACCCTATGCCGTAAACCTTTAACCCTAAACCTTATACACTTAACTCTAGTAAAAAAAAACTCCAAACCCTACCCTCAGCCCCAGGTCCTTCCCAGACCCTCCAATGTAGTTCCTTTTTGGGTAGTATATTATAATCCCTTACCCAAAAACCATAACAAACCCAAAAAGGAACTACATTGGAGCCCTTGGGTAAACCTTATTAAACCTTGGGGTACCGCAGGCCTGGCTGGCTCTCGATGCCACCGAGGCGGCCAACGGCACTAGTCCGAGCGCCAGGACGCCCTGGCGTTTGAAACCCATTAAAGGGCTTGGGCTTATTCCTCAAGAGTCTATCTAGGTATATGGTATAGGGTTTAGGGTTGAGGGTGTAGAGTTCATACTTCGGACCCAAAGAGGCTTCCGTCCATATAGCCACATAGATCCATTGGGATTGTAGGGGAATGAAAGCCCTTAAGAGGCGCTTTACGGAACAACAACTTCCTGAGGCGAAGGAGTTAGGGTTCTCAGCAATATTGATCCTTCCCTTCTTTGTTATCGAGTATCATCTTGGCTATCTAAGGATAGAACACCATGGGATGGCGGTATGGCTGATCGCAACATCCTAAGCCCAGAACCATAAACCCCAAGCCTTACAAAAAAAACAAGTCACGGCATGTGTACATGCACTTACGGAAGAAGATGTACATGTGAGATGTGAATGAAGACCGTGAAGACCTAGATATACCGTAAATGCAGCTGTTGCTTGTTACATCTATGTCTATACTTATGCATACATATCGCTGGAGCATGTCAAGCCTTGCTTAGTACTTTCTAACAAACCTGTCTCTATGTAAGGAGAAAAGTTTGTGATCACTAGGTCGCGGGTCTGGCATGGTGACGTCCCTAAACCCGGAGGCCTAAAGCCTACACCCTGGAGCCTAAACCCCGAAGCCTAAGCCCTAAAACCAAAACCCCTTCCTTCCAACTGACTGCGGTGTGTATGTCTATGACTTCATATCAACAACAGCTATAGCACAGTAGTTAGGTATTCTGGAGCTCCAAAGAAAGGTTAAAATGGCCAGGCACTCCACCTCAAGATGAGATACCCTTTGTCCTAAAATCCCTCCTAAACCCTAAACCCTATAGGAGCTGGTAAGTGTGCGACAGCAGCCTGTTCCAAAGCAAAGTCAATGAGACTGCATGCCAGCGAGGACGCCTTTTTGACAAGATAAGTGTCACATTTAGGGTTTGGGGTTTGGGGTTGACAAACTCATGCACTCTGAAAGCAGTGGTCCGGCATAGAGAAGAAACCACAGGTGAGGTGGGTCACCAGCCCCTGGACCGTTTGGAGGCTCAGCGGCTGGGGTCAGTCAGCCATGCCATGACGACGATGTTGGTTTTCGAAAGGCGGCCCAAGAAGACAGCAGCTAAGCTAGTACCAAAGTTTTAGGACTGTAGTTCCCAAGAGCCGCTCAGACTACAGTATTTGAAGCGTACACTCCTGCTTGTGGGCATGTCGGCCCCTGGGCCCTTAGGGAAACCCACAGGAATGTGTCTGGAATCATCATGAATCAGCATGTGGGATGCGCAGGCCAACCTGCGCAACATCCTTTGTTGGAAGGCATATGGGAGTTTCTCCGAGGAGCGGCTCTAAAACCAGGGTTTCTTAGAGGGTCTGTCCTATCTGGGGGCCCCTTAGTAGTCTCCGTGAGACCTGGAGGATGTAGGTGGCCTGCCGCATTATCTCATGCGGTTCTCCTGCAGATAGTGAAAGCATTGCGGGGTTCTTGCGTACCCCTTACCTGGTGATTCCGTGCCGCATTTGGTCTGAATTTTTTGTGTCATGCCTCGGGACAGAAACAAGGTCTGCAACAGGCAAACCACCGTAGCAAAACAGCAGCTGCGGACTATAGGATTTGCCGCGCGTTTTTCTTCAGGCCCTGGAAGATTCACGAAGAGTTCGCGGTCTTCAGCGCCAAAAGTGCCACGCGTTGGTGGAGGTGGGCTATCTTATAAAGTATATACATGTCTATCTATCTACATATCTAACTATGTATCTATCCGTCTGCCTATCTATTTTATCTATCTGAAATCTAGCTACTATCCTTCAGCTGTGGGCCATCCAGCTGGCGGTTGCTTGATCTCCGTTGCAAAGTTTTGCCTGCTCCTGTTAGTTGGCTGCTTCCTGCGCAGCCCTGAGCTCTTGTAACTGCGAATTTTGTTAAATGGGCTTCTGTCTATACAGGTTCCCCGGCTTTGTATATAACAGTCAGTATACCAGTATAACGTCTATAGCTCAAACGCACAAACCTGATATAAAGTTCTCAGCGTCAGTGACCCCAGAACGGTCTACTCAAAATATCGGAGCTTCCATAAACAGAGGGACCCCTCATACAGAACGTACCATAGCCCTTATGGGAGTACACCCAAAAATGACCTGAAACTTTCGGAAACCCAGGCCCCAAACGGCAACAGGTGCTCCTGATGAGGCAGCATGTTCGTCTAAGGACCCGGCTACTCGAACTGACAGGTGCTGGGAGACCTGCAGCATCAGACTCGGCTGCTTTGTCTTGATTCTGAAGTACTATAGCAGCTTACATTTACCAAGATGGTCCTAGGCTCCCTGTGTACTTACCCTAAGGGTCCAAGTCCCTAATAATCATATGCTTACCTAAAACCTGTACTATCATTACTATGATCCTAACCCCAAGTACCTTATTATTGGGTACTTGGAACCTTATCAGGGGTATGAAAAAGGGCACCTCAAATAGAACCTCAACATGATACTGCTAATCATTTAGGCTTCTACATCACCAGCTTCGGAGCTTCCCCGGCCATGAGGATAACCAAAAGTCGGTTATGGGGTTACTATATAGGGGTATATAGGAATTTGTGGCGGCACAAAGTAGGCATGGTTTACAGACTTGGATGCGGAATGTTGGTTTTGGAGTACAGCCCTAAACCCTAAACCGTTTTTGGGGTTGGGAAGTTGGGCCCTCGTCCACCGGCTCCAAACAAGTTCCTTCTTTGGTAGCATATTCTGACTATATGGGGGTTTCCCATAATTAGGGGTACCTTTTTGGTGGTCCCAATAATAAGGACTATAGTATATTGGGGTCTATATTGGCGCCCCCCTATTCAGGCAAAGTACTATGATACCCCTTGCCAAAAAGGTCAGAACAAAATGCAACAAGGAACTGACACAGGAACTGCTCGCTACAACTTGGAACCTAAACCCGAAACCCTAAACCCTGAAACGTAAACCCCAAACCCTAAACACAGCACGCTAGGGAGGTCTGGTCGTGGCCTTAAGAACAAGCCCACGTGAGCTATAGTCTAAACTCCTAAGGGTTTAGGGTTTAGGGTGTCCTCCCTTCATGACCCCTATTATACGGTATAGGGATTACGGTTTAGGGTCTAAACTCCAAGTATCCCCATTCATGACCCCTAGTATAGGGTATAGCGTTTGGGGATTAGGGTTTAGGGTCTAAACTCCTGGTATCCCCTTTAATGACCCCTTGTCTAGGGCATGCGGTTTAGGGTTTAGGGTCTAAACTCTTCGTATCCCCCTTAATCAGCCCTATATTACTCCCCGGCCAAACATGGGGGTTTCTCAAAATTGGGGGTACCTTTTTGAGGGCCTCCATAGTAAGGATTATCAAATATTGGGATCTATATTGGGGTCCCCTTGCTTTGGGAAACTAGAAAATATAATCCAGTCTATACATTTTAGACTCTAAACCTTAGATAATCTCCCATATAACCCCGTTTAGGAGTTCAGACTACAGCTCATGGGGTGTCTGTCTGCCTCTGCTTGTGGTGCCATTGCTCCAGCTGCACCCCATGCTTAGGGTTTCGGGAGTCTAGGGTGCACCCAGCCCTGGGAATTTCTCCTCAAGTGTATGGACTCGCCTTTCCTTGCAAGACATGGTAGTTGCACTCTGCACTAATCCCTCCCCTTGTTCTAAAGCACCCACGCCCTGAATATCAAGTACTTCCCGTTCATTATAATACCATACCAGCGGAGAATTTTACAGTGAGGGGGGGGGGGTGGCGTGATAACGGGAGGGTATGGGAGGGTGGCGGTAGCGGAAATATTTTGATTTTCTCTAGATGAATTTAAGAACAGTTGAGGTGTTTTGGCAAAACGTGCATTGTTGAAACAACTTCTGTTTAACAGATAGTAGTATGCGACCATGGTAAGGACAATACAAGTCGTCGTGCTGAGCTGCTGGAAGACATGTCCGAGTACATGACTATGACGGTATGGTCACCGCCACATAGCAACCCCGAAATCCGCCCGCAGCCTGAACCCCAAACTCCAAACTACACTCTACTCTCCAAAGCCCTTAGAGTAACAATCCTAACTCTGAAAAACCCTAAACTTCCAAATCTTAAACTTCGAAGCCTATGAGACCTAAACCCTTAACCCTTAAACCCTAAACCTTTAATCCTAAACCCCAAAACCCCTAAACCCTAAACCCCTAAACCCTTAAACCCCTAAACCCTAAACCCCTCAAACTCTAAGACTCGCCTTCCGCAGCGCGACGGAGGCGGCCTCGGCACCTCCGGCGAGGCTGCCGCGGAGCCTCAGGTTCCCAGAGGGTCCAGGTATAAAATAATTAGGTACCTTTAAAAGGGGGTTTAGGGTTTAGTGTATATAGGGATGTATAGGGTTTAGGGTTTAGGGTCCAAGTACCTAATTTAAAGGGGGGTATATAGGGATGTATAGGGTTTAGGGTTTACATGGACCCTAACAATCATTAGGTACCTGGGTTTTGGGGTAATAGGAATTATGGTACAGGTTTTGGGTAAGTATATGATTATTTACTTGGACCCTTAGGGCTTAGTATAGGAGCTATAGAGGCGTATAGGGGTTTAGGGACTTAGGGTTCAGGGTTCAGGGGTCAGGGTTTAGGGTTCCAAGTTTAGGATTCGGAAGTTCAGGTTTTAGAGTTCAAGATTTAGGGCTCAAGGCTCAGGGTTTAGCGTTACAATTCTAAGATTTGGAAGTTCAGGGTTCAGGGGTTAGGACTCAGGCTTAGATCTCATGGGGTTCCAAGTTTAGGAATTTGGAAGTTTAGGGTTGTAAAGCTAGGATTGTTACTCTCAGGGCTGCGAAGTTTGAAGCGCACTGTGTTAGTAGAGGAGCTTAACAGGTGTATTACAAGGATCTACAAATTCTGAGGCTATAAGGTTGTATAAGTATATAGAAGGTTATGTGGGGATCAATGGGCTTATACAAAAAAGGAGATTTACGTAAATAGACAAATCTAAGATGAGGTTATACAGGGTTATATGAGAATACAGGGGTTACATGGGAATATATGGGGCCCTACAGGGTCCCAGATAAATGGCTAAGCGTCTCTAGAAACATATTGGGTATAGGGTTTCATGTGGGAAGTTGCCGTGTGGGTACCCTTGCAGAAGGCTCATCGGGCTTAGCTCTGGAGACTAAGATGTGTATAAGGCCTATCTATGGCTTGTACTCGGGGAGCCACCGAACTGAAAAGTCACTAGATCAAGGGCCCATGCAGGCAGAACATATATACTAACGGCAGAAAGAGGTTCCCAAAAAGCTACCTTGCGGCCCAAGTTGATATTTCAAAGCTACATGGACCCTCTGCATGTTGGGTGGGATCCATCAAGTCATTTTCATGCCGCAAACAAGAAGTAGATCCAAGCATGAGATGATAATTCCCAAGGTTTACCAGTCTCTTTTCTGGTAATCTAACTCTGGATGCTGGTTGTACCGTGATTGTCGCACGGAGAAGCATCCAAGGCGTGCTGCTGCTCCAAACCTGGAACCTGTAACCGCAGGGCGCTCCATGCAGACTCAGGAGGGACCCACCAGAAACACTCCCTAAACTCTAAATCCGACTAGGTAAACTATGCGCGCCCTAAACCTAAACCCTAAACTGCTTTCAGGATCACCTTTCTAGGTCCCCTAAACCCTAAACCCTAAACCCTAACCCTAAACCCTAAACCCTAATAGGGGAACCCTTAGCCTGCTGGGGACCCCGCAGAAGAGTGGCCACGTCCTGGAAGCCCTCCTGCGGGAACAGTGGGCAGGGCTTGCATGAAGCTACGGGGGTGACAGATTTCGAAAACAATGGGGTTGTTTCCAAAATTAGGGTCCCATTTTGAGCCCTAAATATTGAGTGCCGTAATATAATCTACAACCAAGATGGGCCAATAATTTTGAGAACAACCCAAGGTTGAAAAGGAATGTTTGCACCACCATCAGCCCCCTAAGCCCTGGACTTATAGTAGTTTAGGGGGGCCTAGGGG
Organism: Symbiodinium pilosum; assembly: GCA_905231905.1. Lineage (NCBI taxonomy): Eukaryota > Dinophyceae > Suessiales > Symbiodiniaceae > Symbiodinium > Symbiodinium pilosum. The sequence continues at coordinate 237,784 of CAJNIZ010006669.1, read as the reverse complement.
CAAGATGTCCACCAGCAACGGTTGCATCAGTTCCTACAGGGTTCATCACAACATACAGCATGATGAATACCGTGGGCTGGCTTGCCTTGACTTCAGCGGCCGGTTCTGGGTTGTTCTCAAAATTATGGGCCCCTTTTGGATATAGATTAATATTTTGGCTCCGAATATTTAGGGGTTCCACAATGGGACCCGAATATTGGGAACTACCCTTCTGGCTTTGGGCATCTCATTTTAGATCGTATGATAGGTCTATACGGCATTCCAAACAGCTGCGCTATCTGTGGATCAAGACAGGCTGCCTTGCGACCACAGCCCACAACATACAGGATGTCTGTTGCTCGTGGCACGGCCCAGCCCCACATGTTAGAAGGAACATCTGGAAATCCCACACTCCTAAAATTCAAGAAAAGGTGTTCAGGCCGGAGAGTCCAGGTCCTTTTCTCTCGAAGCTAACGTTCTGAAAAAGTCGCGGGGCACGCAAGAAAACGAATTAACACTTGACAAGCCAAGTTCATTGAATAACTAGCATAAAACAAATGATTACCAGCCATGAAGTTGTTTATCAACAAGATGAGTTGACCGGAACAGCTGGGCCTGCACAGGGCTAAAGCGCTTCTCATGTGGGCAGGTGTCACAGCGGTCAGAATGACGGCTTGCCATTACTTCAGGCAAACCGATGGAGCCGTGTAGATCTGGAAGTCCCCAGCCACGTTTTATGGTTTAGGGTTTAGGTTTTAGGGTTCCAAATCCAAAAAACCTAATGAAAAATCAAGGCACCCCCGTCTCCACTGCCGGATCTGTACCCAGCACTCTGAGAATGGAATCGATCCTCTGCTGTTCTTGAACTTCTGAAACCCAATGTTCCTGGAAAACCAGTATGGAAAACTGAAGGCTACGCAGTATCTTTCGCTCCATATGGGAACCCTTTTGTGAAAACACACCTCGCTGTGCACATTTGGCAGCTCGAGGGCAGCAGCCTTCCAAAATCAGACTCGCAAAGCCAAAGCTTTTAGGTTCAGGACCTTCTAAGGTTTAGGGTTAATATAGGGCAACCTACACCCTAAACCCCTGCATATATATATATACATATGTATATATACTATATTGGGATGATGATAATAAAGCGAAAACTCTTTTTAGGGTTTAGGGTTTCCACAGGGGCTCCCACACAATGATATTTGGGGCTAGGGTTTAGGGTATATTTGGGGTTGGTGTGGTTTTCTCAGGGGGCGTGTAGCATATACTACCCGAATCAAAACTGTTATGAGCCCTCGGGTAGGCTTGAAGGTTCTGCGTGGAGCGTGGAGGCAGGGTTTAGGGTTTAGGGTTTCGGGTTTAGGGAGGGGGTGTGGGTGCGATTGGTTTCCAACTTGACGAGGACATGGGTTTAGGGTTTAAGGTTGTGCAGAGGGTTGTGTGGAGTTGTTGGTATGAGAGCTTACAAACTTCAATATCTTGTTGCGACAATCAAGGTCTCCGAAATACTTGATTTGTCCTTGGATCAATCTCCGCACCCAGAAGTGGGTACCACATCGGACTATTTTAGGTATATTAAGGCCCTATTAACTGCAGACTCCAGATGTAGGGGCTAATACTGTAGGGGGATCAACCTAAACCCTAAGCCCTGAACCGCTCTACTGTACAAACCCTAAACCCTAAACCGCATGGCCGAGGTGAGTGGATCCCTGCCATTTGCTGGAGTCTACCCAAGGGCTCCAATGTAGTTCCTTTTTGGGTTTGTTATGGTTTTTGGGTAAGGGATTATAATATACTACCCAAAAAGGAACTACATTGGAGGGTCTGGGTACACTGGGTCCATGCAGTTTTCTAGCCTATACCTGCCCAGAGCATTTGCATGGGAACACTTTGGGCCTTGCGTGCTGCATTTAGGGTTTAGTTTTTTTTTAAACACCCCCTCGCACCTTTAGGGTTTAGGGTATAGGGCCTACAGGGTATAGGGTATAGGGTTTAGGATGGTTTAGGGGTTAGGGGTTAGGGTACAGGGTTTAGAAGTTTAGGGTTGAGGGCCTCGGGTCATAGCAGAAGCTTGCACTGTATTGGCAAGCTGTAGATCGCGCAACCGGATGCTCTGCCCTGAAAAGATACAACCTGTGTGTAAACTGTAAACATTATATAATCCCACGTGACCCTTTCGGCATTATCCTATTTGTCGCCCTATACAACCCTTAGAGAACACTACGCAACACTAAACCCTAAATCCTGTATCCTGAACCCTAAATCCCAAGAGGGCCCTACATAATCATAATATGCACCCATACAGCGCTATATCGCCCCATGAAGCCCTCTATACTCCTCGCCTGACCCCTTGCAACGCTATATAACCCAAATAGAAGTCAACCACCAAACAACCCCAAACTAGTCACTCTGAGGCCCGATGTAACCCTATGTCTAATCCTTATAGCGTACCCCTGCGTAACTCATCAACCCGATAGAACCACCATACATGGAGGATCACGGGACTTCGTAACCACTTCTAACTGGACACATAACCCAACTGATAGTCAATGAGTCCCATGCGAACTATGATCTAAACTCCAAGTATCCCCTTAATAACCCCTATAATAATCCCCCATGTAATCCCCTATATGAGCCATAGCGAAAAAAACTCCTAGCATGCCCCCTAATAACCCCCCCCCCCATAATACTTTCCTAGAATAACCCCCTAGATGAACCCCGTTACAGCTCATATAAGCCCCCCTTAAAGTGTTTAGGCACTAGCTCATTGTACCTTCAAGTATGGAATCCTGGGAAACGCCTGCGCCAAGTCTGATCCACGCTGAGCTTGCAAAGGCTCCAAGCCTGGGGTTTAGGGTTTACGGCACTCCAGGGTCTAAGGTTTGAAGTATGGGCCCCTGTTTAGGCTTCAGGATTTAGGGTCTAGGGTTTAGGGTAGAGGGTTTAGGGTAGGGGCTAGGGTTTAGGGCATGTATAGGGTTTAGGAGGTATGGGCCCCTAATGTGGGTCCTTAGACTTTTTGGGGGGATTCTACGGACCCTTAGGAATACATATAGGGTATATGGTAGGCATATAAGGATCGAAGGGTTGCCGGCCCATACTGGGGGGCTTCCCTGAAATTAGGCACCCCGTTTTGGAAATAGGGAGTTGTATAAGGTTGTATAGGGATATAAAGCGGCACATAGGGGTACATAGAGTTACAGATTAGGGTTTGAGGTTCAGGTCCTCTTCAGGCAAGGACGCTCGGAAAGTTCTTTCAAGTATTTGCCGCCAAGGCACCAATAGAAGCCCTCATTAAGTGATTCATGGAGCTTGACTACGGTGGACGAAGGAAATCTTGTTTAAGGCTTAGGGTTTCGAAGCCCAATCCCTGGGCATCGAACTCTGTGGATATTGGGGTTCACAAGCATGTAGACCCCGCGCGAGACCAACTACAGGAAATTACTTTCCAACTGGGGCTGTTATGTGACACATAAGTCTTACATGAGGTATTGACATGGTAACTTCCCTCCTGTTGTCGCCTTAGACCCTTGATTGGGTTTGGGGTTTGAAGTCTAACAGACCCCTTTTTAATGGTGAGCGTCTATGATAAGAGTCATACCACTTAGCAAAGCACTGCTATGTGAGCTATAGTCCGAACTCCTAAAAACCCCCGCGATATAATACTACCCTACATAACCCACTATACATATATATATATATATGTATATCCCCTTTTAACAAGTTTCGACTGTAGCTCATGGGTGTTCACAGAAAGTGAAAAAGGTTTCTACCATTTTAGGGTATACAAAATCGGACCCCCTCTCAGGCAGAAAACATGCACGCACGATATATTATGGTGGTTTCCCAAAGTTAGGGGTACTTTTTTGGGAGTTCCCATAATAAGATCTATATATATATAGAGTAGTTTGAGGTCTATCTTGGGGTCCCCCTATTTTAGGAAACTACCATATATGGTTGGTACTAGAAAGCTCTGCCTAACCTTAGGTACTTCCATGTTGCTGGTTCTGGTATTGCAGTACATGACCTCAAAAGAAGCCACTAGTGGGCTCCATAAACAGGAGGTTCAAATCATGGATCCCATGATACTAGAGTCCAAATCATAGGGACTCTCAAACAAAACCGGAACCCTAACCTTCAAAACCTGTACCGGGCGCGCTGCCAGAGTGTTCTAAGCCTGGCAAGCGCAAGGCAACACGACCCAAATACCCTTCCCCAACACTAGCACGGTTTAGGGCTTGGAGCGCTTGGGGCAATTCCGTCTGGGCATTTTTGAGAATGGGGGTGCCCTAAGGACCCGGGGTCCATGGAAATGCTGAGGGAAAATTAGGGGTCCCAGTAAGGATCATGCAGGGTCGAGAAACTTGGAATCACGTTGGCACAGTATACTTTTCTTATGCGGGGAGGATACAAGAACACTTCTGGTACCCTCGCCGAAATTTGCAGGGCCCTTTTTGTGCTCCCAAATTAGGAGAGCAAATCAACAGACCCTTCTTGTATTTGTGGAAATCAGGGCGCGTGCGCTCAAGTAAGATACCGAAGGAAGGGTTTGGGGATTTGGGGTTTCCAGTCGAAGGTACAAACCAAAAACAAAGTCAGTTTGGGGTGGGCCTGCTAACAAGTTTTGTGATCCTACTCCAAGGATCCAAGGTGTTCTTAGCTCAGGAAATGTCAGCTCCCCTCGAAGCTGATGAACCCTACTTGGAGGATCTCTTGACTTAGTAAGTCTACTTAGTAACCTATTGGGTTATAGGGCTTAATCTTCGGGTAATTATAGGGATAGTAGTTAGAGTTACTAAGTCAAACGGTAATCCAAGTATAAACTCCGGTCCCAATGCCTCAAAAAAACGAGACTCGGCTGAAAGCCCAAAACCCCATACACCTTGAATCCTATTTACCCCGGCACCCTACACCTTAAACGCTTTGAGCTTGCAAGCCCTAAGCAAGATCTCGGGCTTATACGCTGCTACGCAGCGTAAACCCTTCAAACCCCTGAAAAGCCTCTGAACAAGCCCATAAAGCCGCAGATCTCGGATTTAAGTGGTTAAGGTAACTAAGCACTTTTAACCCTAACGTTTGAGCTATAGTTTAAACTCCTTATTTCCCTTAATAACCCTATACCAGTCCCCTATATAATCCCCTAAATGAGCCCCTTTAAGGCGTCAAGACCCTAAACCCTAAACCCTATGTATAATCCCCTCTATAACCCCTTCAAGGAGTTGAGACACTAAACCCGAAACCCGAAATCCGAAACCCTATCTAATCCCCTATATAACCCTCTTTAAGAAGTTTGTACTACAGCTCATTTCGAACCCCGAGCCTCCCAGTGATCTTGCCAGCGGAACACCCAAACCGCGGAGCTGGGCTAGGCAAGGGGCCTTAGTACTTAGGCGTTAGCCAAAAAAGGTACCAAGCGAACAAATCTAGGGTTAAGGCCCTAAACCCTAAACCCAATACCCTATGCTAGGGGTCATTAACAGGGACACTAGGAGTTTTCGACCCTAAACCCTAAATCCTAAGCCCTAAACCCTTGTAGGGTTTCGGGTTTAGGGTCAGCTTTTAAGGTTCAAAAGCTGAGGGCCCCCAAATAACCCAAAGTAAGTACTATAGTTGTAGACTTCAAGGCCTCGAGTAGGTATTCTCTAGCGGCCAGGAGCCCAGTTGAAGAGAGGTTTCTGCAAATAATCCGTGCGTCTTCCCCCAGGGGAGCTCCCATTATCTCGGTTTGATTTTGGAAGGGTACCTCGCCTGCAGAAATCCCGGCCATGTAGTCATGAAAGCAATCGCAAAGAGTTCTGGAACTAGCTCTGCGATAAAGATAGGTGCAGGAATATGCGGTTTGGGGTTCCGATGGTTGAGGTGGGCTTATTTTTGGAAGTCTAGGTCCAGGGCACAATGCCATCTCTGCAAGCAGAAAAGCACCCCCGATTCATTCCGTTACACACTTCGGGCTTCAGGACATACAGGGTAGCCAGTCTACCAGGTCTCCCTTGACGTCCCAGATGGAATTTGCAAAATGCTTCTTACTAAGCCCTACCTGTACCTCAAGAGTAGATAGAAGAATGGCCAAGAAACAACGAAAGAAAGCAGCTAGAAGGCCGTTATGTTATACACATGTTGGGGTGCAGGTCGCCCCTACGAAACGTTCTACTCACGATCCAGCAGCCGCGTTAAGTCATCGTCAGACCGAAGTCGCAATGGCACAAGATGCAAATGGGGGCCTTGTAGATGCAGTACTTGTAGAGTTCTGGGGCTGCAAGCCTATTAACAATATTACTTTGAGGTCTCAAGTGTGTATAAATGCATTCTGAGCTCTTTATCCTGAACCCTGATCCCAAAAGCCGACCCTAAACCATTAACCCTTAAACCCACAAATCCAAAACCTGCAAGCAGAGCAAAACTTAGGCCGCAGCTGGCAAGTGGGAGGCCGACTCGCCTTTGCGCAGCATATGCTTTTGGCCCAGGACCGGGTTCCCAAAGGGTTACCCAGAGGCCTACTTGGGATTTGGGTATAGGGTTCTGGATACCCAAAGGCCTACGTAGGATTTGAGTATAGGGTTCTGGGCACCCAGAGGCCTACGTAGGATTTGGTTGTAAGGTTTTGAGTTTTGGGTTTTGGTGTTGGGGCTTAAAAGTCCGGATTTAGCGGCTCCTTCGATTTTTTGTCCCTTTGGGGATTATTGCACACCACCCCAGCAACTACATCTAAGCATCGTTTTTTGGTGCTTGAACAAAGTGAGAGTATATTCCCAAAAAACAGAACCAAAAGGATAATGCAATCTCACCCCACATTGGGGGCCGCAAGATTCCTCCCCAAATCTGGCAGGGCTGTGTTGGCTCGGTCAGCACAGCCTGAGAGTAGGACACAACCTCCAATATCGACCACAGGGAATGATGATAATCTATCTAGGGTCCTTATGTCTTCCTAGTCTATGACTATGACTTACTAGGTGGCGGCCTAACCCAAGAAACACCATGTTGGGGCCACAAGCCCTAGTTGACTGGGTGGGGACTGTAGCAAGCACTTGAGAACCACCCCCAATGCAAATGTTGCCTCAAAAGCTTCACTGCCCTAAAAATGAGCCCCGCCCCCCTAAAAAATGACTATTCTCCCAGAATAATGGCATTATGCAATTTGGATCCTTTCGAAGGAGTCTTTGTGGAAACCTCGTCAGCAGCTTTAAAAACCGGGCAAAAATCCACATCTTCGCTCTGAGGCTGTGTGATTAGCAGGTTGGCGTATATGTGCCATTTAACTTAAACAGGCGAACCACAAATATGCCATGATCTAAGACTAAGACAGGCTTTCCACCCGATATCCCTCCTGGCTTGGGAGCCGACAAACATCCCGGGTGCCTTCCTTCTAGGATTACAGACAAATCCCATGCCTCTCTAAACCAAGGCAGCTAAGGCCCGCCCCTACATCAAATCCAAGAGAGGGACACGCTAGTTCAAGAGACTCCCCTCAACATTGCAAATCAAGCACGGAACAACTGCTGAGCTCTTGCAACTCCCCACCGTCATGATCCCTATGAATGCAGTGCATTGGGAATCTTCAGTGCAAGATGTCCTCCATCCACTGGGTCAAAAGATTCTGAGCATGAAGCCCTGGTGGTCTGAGGTTCCTTGTGACATGATGGTAGAGGGTCAGCTTTTCATGTTGGATATTGTCCATTTGATCTCCAGGATTGTTCGTTGCGCGGGTAAAAAACCCCAAACCCTTAACCCTAAACCGTCTAGGTCCCTACAATAGGCCTGCAGCCCTCGGAGCGACGGAACGACCGAAGAAGGCTGCAAGGAGCACCTTGAGCTTCGGTTTAGGGTTTAGGGTTTAGGGTTTAGGGGTTTAGTGCAGTATTGGGTGTTATAGCTTGGGTATGGGGTTATGTATATTAGATGTATATTGGGGCTATATTGGGATAATGGAAATTAAAAATGGAAACTACTATTTAGGGCTGTTGGGTTCAGGGTAGTTGGGTCTGGGAATCACGGTTCTGGGATTTCAGAAATAAAGCTTGGGTTTGAGGAATACAGCATTAGGATAATATGCATGAGTTCTTGCAAACACAGGGACTGGATCCGGGCCAAAACTTGTGAGCGACAAATTAAAAGCTGAGCTGCTGTGGTTCAGCCAGAAATAGTTCAAGTATTATTCCAAACCTGCTCCACAACAGAGGCAGGAGGAGCAGCGCTTTGATGCGAAGGGGCTGAGCCTGGCATGAGTGCTCATATATTGCCCCATTGCATTACAACTGCAGACAAACAACTGAAATTTCGTATGATAAGCCGCCAGAATTGCAGGAGAACAGCTTGCGAAGGGCACGCCAGCTGAAGAGGAAACCCATCAGCTTACTATTAGTTTTCCTCTTACTATTTACATAGCTATTTACCATTACTTTTACTAGTAATATGACAGTTATGAGTTTTTAATATTCTTAGTATTTGAATTTCTGGGGCAGACACGGCAACAACCGCTTGCTCTCCCACGGCTGGCAGGTGAGTCGCGATGCTATCCTTCGTGGTCAAACCCCATGTTTGGGGTTTAGGGATCTCAAGTTTTAGGTCTCTACATTTGCTGTAGACTCTGATTGGAACGGTTCTATGATTCTGACAGCAGAGGGATCACAGCAAGCCGTGTGAGGGTTTGTTCACAAAGGGGGGGCCCTGGGGGAACCTAGGGCTTTATGAAGCTCTAAAGAACTTCAAGAACCCCTTTTCAGAGTCAAATGGAGCAGGTCTTGAACAACTCCCACGTCAAGTTGACCTCTAGGCTTCTCAGTCTACAATCTGACGGATGCCAATGCGCCCGAGCTACGGTCTCTAGTAGCATCAACCGTATCATCTCTTGTGCTGACGAGAAGCTTGCCATAGTCTTGGCACGCTCTAAGTACTACGGTCTCAAAATCGAAAGTTTTGGTTGGAGTCCGTCTCATTGAAACCCTAGGAACTTTATAGGCGAATTGGGGTTTTCTGTATGTCAAGGCATGCTCCGTATGTTAGACAAGGCTACTTACAGTGAATGTTTTGCTGCACTTACATGTCATGACAAGGTCACATGCCAGAATCAGGACCCGAATTCCCCTGAACGCGGTTTAGGGTTCAGAGTTTAGGGTTTAGGATCTTTGTACTGGCAACCAAAAACTTGGACCGGAACCCTACCCCCTCCCTCCCCCTACCCAGCAGGTCACGTCCTGCAACACTTCCGTCAGCTTTCCGGGTGTGCTTTTCTCATTGCCTTAGGAGCATCACTGAGTGCATGGGTTGGCATAACCATGCTCCCCTCCCAACTTTCTGGGCTACTGCAAAGGAACTTCTAAGGAACTTAAGTTACCATGCATGGATATACACCTAGATTATATTTCTGCAAATTCCTGGGTTGCTGTTAAGGAACTTGAACTAAGTTACCATACCAAGAGTATATACCTACAATATAATTTTACATTGAACTAAATTGTCATACCATGGAGATATACCTATATGACTATACATATTTGTATATACATATTTGTATATATACAGAATATACATACCACAGGGTTGCCTTTTTATGGGAGCTTAATGTCCGTTCCTTAACAGCAAACCAGCTTGTCGTTCATCAAAACAAAGCAGGAGAGCATGCCTGATATTCAATGAAATGGCTTGTTCTCAAAATTATAAGTTCCTTTTGATTATAGGTTAGTTTAGGGTTTAGGGTCTAGGGTTGAGGATATTACGGCACCAAATATTTAGAGGTGGCAAAAAGGGACCCTAATTTTGGAAACTACCCAAATAGGGAAATGAGCTGGCATGCCAGCCCGTACTTGCTGCCTGGATCCTGGATGTCCTACTTTTCCAATGCCCAGCGAGCCCAATGCGCATTAATTGAGGAATATACCCTAAATGGTACTAGGGTCCCTCATGTGATTTAAGCATTTTTCCGTAATTAAGGGGTATTGGGTCCAGACAAGTAGGACAGAACACGCAACAGCAAGGACATACAGCATCCAGTTGGAAAACCTCCAAACTGCAATCCTCACCAACCGGGAAGTCGGTACAGCCACATGCTACGAAGCGTGACCCTTGGCCGAGCAAAAGATGATTCGCTCCTGGATCCTGAGACATCCAAAAGCCTGAGCCCTAAAGCACATCTGGACCCTAAACCCTAAACCCCAAAAACATAAGTGATATCATGATCCACAACAGAAAAGCGTCAGTGAGGCCATTTTTCTACATGGCTTTTGATGTACCGTTATACCCTAAATCCCACAACCCTGAGGCCTCCCTAAACCCTAAACCCTAAGTCCTAAACCCTAAACCTTCTAAACCCTAAACCCGAAACCTAGATTAGGGCCTAGATCCTAACCTCTGAACCTTGCGGCCTTCTTCGCGCACCTTATTTTCGTGTCTGAGCGGAGCCGGGCTTTGCGGCAACGTGGGGCTCGAGCCTGACATGTCATTTGGGGTTTAGGGTTTTAATGGTTTAGGGTTTAGGGTTTAGGGGTTTTAATGGTTTAGGGTTTAGGGTTCCGGGTTTGGGGTGCGTCTAAATTCCTAATATTTCCCATTCGATAATCCTTAGGGTTATTGAAGCGTTGCCTTGGACATGCTTGAAAACACCTGACAGCCGAATCACCCCATGAGATACTCCAGATTCACGCAATTACTACACTCTTTGGGGTGTAGGGTTTTGGGGTTTAGGGTTTTGGTGTAGGGTGCTTAGTACGAGATTGGTGGTTCGTAGCTCTTGTTTGTCTAAATTGGGAGGGCTTGATGACAGGGACTCAGAAAGTTTGAAATTTCTTTTTCTGCAAGATGGCAGGAGCGAAAACCCCAAAGGGTCCACGTCAGATCCCAAAAGAGCTCCCATGTACGAGTTAAAACCAAAGTATATACTATATGAGTTATAGTCTACACTCCTCATATCCCTCTTAACAACCTTTATAATGCTCCCGGTAGAATACCCTATATAACCCCGCTCCTATGGCTACAGGGACCGGAATGTTGAGAGAAAAACAGACACAGATGGTTGAGCCTGATGTCGGGCTTAAAATTTGGGGGTGTCCTAAAATTAGGGTTACCTTTGTCCCCATATAAAGGATTATAATATATTGGGAATATATTGGGGTCCTCCTGCTGTCCTATTTTGGGAAACTAGCACTTCAACCTTGTTCACACAAGGCGTTTTGGTGATTTTAGCCTGCGGTTGTGTAAGAATGCCAAGGGAGACATGTGTACATGTTCAAGCCTCTACATTACCTAGAAATTCCAAAGACCCCTCAAGCGAGCCAGAGATAGGGAAGCTTGACTTTCACTCCTGCATGGAACAAACCTTGTTTCTGGACAGTCCTTCCACGGGACATGGTAGTTTCCCGAATTAGGGGAACCCCAATATAAACCCCAAAATGCAAAAGTCCTTATGATGGGGACCCCCAAAAATGTACCCCCAATGTGAGGAACCCCCCACATAGTCTTCCAAGGGACTGCACCAAAGACAACCCAGACTTCCGTTCTCGTGCATACATTCGCCTGGCAGTCTGTCACACAAACCATATGGTAGTCTCCCAAACCAGGAAGAGCCCAAAATGCACACCAACATACTATAATCCTTATCCGCTGATTTTGGAGGGCGTGTTGGGTGGTTTCAGTAACGTACAGCCAAAGGGGGGTAGGGGGGGTATCCCGTGTCCGTTTCCCTCCAGGCAGCCGTCTCAGCCGACTCCCACCCCTTCGCCAGCCTCCCATCAGGAGAATTTTCAGAACGACGAAATTTGAGCTTTGCGCCTTAAAGCTTCTGGGCCCGGGGCCCAAGCCCTTGGTGGACCCAACCCAAGCCTGGTCAGGAACCATCATGATGGCCTGTTGGTCCTGACATGGTCCCGGCAACCT
>CAJNIZ010006669.1:179325-225843 GCA_905231905.1 Symbiodinium pilosum | reverse complement strand
TACCAGTGAAATGCAATTGTGGGCTAGAACATGGTCAGCCTGCACAAAGAACCATGTCTAAAGTCATCTTTGATGGTTTTCCTCGGGTTTTTGACCCCTTCTGCTCCCAATCAAGCCAAAATGGGTTGGTTTGTGCAGCTGATGTTCCTTTACGAGGCGCGCGCGCGCGCGCGCGCGCGTCGTACAGGAACATCATCAGCACAATTGGGACCCCACCTTTGGCGGCTTTCAGTTAAACTAAAGAGATCAGGGTCTTCAAAACCTAAAAAACATCCCAGGTAACAAGAGCTGGGTGGGCAGGGGGGGTGGCGGCCAGGCCAGCCCGTGCCGCAGGCCCTAAATTTTACGGACGCCCAATAAGGTAACCTCCCCCCCAATGTTGGGAAACGTCCATATACAGTGCCTCAAGGTGACCTTGTTAATCGCCTTATAATCCAAGAAGTGTAACTTTCCCACAGAGCTCTCTCAGGAAGCCTATGAGAGCCATTGATGCCATACACTACATAGATAAATGAAAGGTTAAAAGAGAGTGTGGTATAGGTCCCCTCAAATACCCCCGAAGACTACGAACCTTATGTAGGAGCGCACAAAGAGCACCCCCAGATTTGGAAACCACCATATTGCAAAGCAGCAGGAAGTCCCTGGGACCTCATCTGGGCGGCGGTGCGAAGTGCCGACGGGCGGTGGCGATGCCTTTCCGCAACAGCTTACATAGGTTGAAACTCCTTAAAGGGGGTTATATAGGGAATTTTATATGGGACTAGGATAGGGCTTATTAAGGGGGATACTAGGAGTATTCACACATTCTGGCCGAAAAGAATATGGGAACCAACGAGCTATGTTCCTGTAGCAGCATCCATTTTGTCCTCCAGGTCAGGAACGACGGTACCTACGAGTTTCATGCAATCCCTAAACCCTACACCCCAAACCCTAAGCCCTAGACCCTTAACTCTATAGACCCTAAACCCTAAAACCCTAGACCCTAAACCCCTAAACCCTAAATACAAAGGTTTTCTTCATAGTCGTTAGCACCCTGGAGCTCCTACGTACTTGTTTTCTGGGTAGTGTACCATTATCTCTCACCCCAAAGTCATAACAGTGCCAAAAAAAGACCTAACTACATCCTGTGGGCTCAGGAGATCTTGCACCTGCTTATATGCTCCATCTTTAGGGTTTAGGGTTTAGGGGTTCAGGGTTTAGGGTTTGGGAGTTCAGTTTTTAGGGTTTGGGGATTAGGGGTTTCAGGGTTTAGGGGCTACATATAGGGATCCCTAAGTGTGGCAAGATTTTCTCCGTCCAGGGCGAAAGGGCGAAGGTGCCTTGTGTCCACTTCAGGCGAGCCCACAGAAGCCGCCTCCGCTGTGCTTCGGCAACGGCCAGCCTAAAGGTTGAGCATTCTTGAGTTGAGGGTTTAGGGGGTTTAAGGTTAGGGTTTATTGAGGTTATTTTGGGATAATGGAATCTACTATTTAGGGTTCAGGGTTTAGGCTCTGGGAGGTTTAATATTAGGGTTCAATTTGGGGTTATTTTGGGATGATGGAAAACAACATGGAAACTACTGTTTCGGCTTAAGGGTTTAGGCTCTAGGAGGTTTAAGGTTAGGATTCCATTGCGGTTATATTGGGATAATGGAAAATAAAACGGAAACTAGGTTTCAAGAGTTCATGCTTCTCTTACTACCTCCCTTTCCAGAGCCCGCTCTAGGTTCTACCCTAACTAGTCTTTAGGCTTAGGTAGCCCTGAATGACTCTACTTCATGGGACATGAAAGCATCTGGCAAAGCGGGTGGGGTAGTGCAACCCATGACCATTGGGATAACATTAACCCCCTCGCCGGCAAATCCCCTTCTAAACTGCTAACAATAAGTGGTCAACTTTTCTACAATGGACTAGCATTACTCTAGTATAGTCATGTCATTATCAGTGGGCAGGGGGGCTACTGTTACATAGGTGGACAATTGTATGTTTACATTCCTTATTCGGCAAAATAGTTGTCAACAAAACCCTGCTACATGTAACTGAGGTCATGCAAGGAGCTAGAGTTGATTATATACTGCTTAGGGGATGTGAATGAGTAACTTACGTGAGAACTATGACGTGTGCGATTTACGGCGCATGCTGCAGGGCTATCTGAGCTATAGTCTGAGCTCCTAGTATCCGCCTTAATGACCCTATAATACTCCCCTATATAATCCCCAATATAAACCTCTTTATGGAATTTAGACTATAACTCATCTCAACCGGATTTGCAGGCACTTTTCAAGGCACGAAGCGTGACTTTCCCAGGATTGAAGAATATTATTGGCCTTTGGGGGGGGGGGGTGGGGGTGGTTCCCAAAAGTAAGGCTACTTCTTGGGGGATCCCAATGATAAGGACTATAGTATCTGTGGGTCTATGTTGGGGTCCGCCTATTTAGGGAAACTACCGTGTCTGTGTTGCAAAGCTCAAAGCTGGTCCGGTACTTTCTGCTTGAAATGGCCATATGGTAGTTTCCCTAATCAGGGAGATCTCAATATAGACCCTAAAATAGGATCCTAATTTTGGGAAACCTCCATATCCTTTGACGACCCCTCATGCTTGGAAACTACTATTTCGAGCTGCACAAGCCATGGACGGGCTGTGGGTCACAAGCAGATCAGGGTGTGCGTAGGCTTTCTGCATGTTAGCTCCACCAGAAGTCACAAAGATTGTTCCGTTCAGGCTCATACGTTCTGAGGTAGAACTCCAGCGAAAGTCAAAGACGTAGGTTTTGGGCCGTGAGCTGCAATCATGGACTTCGGCTAAGAAGATCTTATGTCTGCCACAAAATACTGTTGATGGAGGAAACCTTGCACCACCTAAAGTCCCTAAAGTCCTAGGAATTACAGTACGTTAGGGCCCCTAGGTGGTGCAAGATTTCATCCATCAACAGTATCTACTCATAACACGTTGGCATCAAGAACCCACGGCACCCAAAGGTAAACACAAAGATCATGACTGCAGCCTTTCTAGATCCAAAGCGCCGCGCGGGATCCACTGGACTTTAACTATTACTTGGAGGGTCAGGGAGACTTAGTAAGTAGGTTAATAACCCCTGAAACCCATATAGTAACCCTAGTTATCCCCATTATTAACCTACTTACTAAGTCCCCCTGACCCTCCAAGTATTAACTGATCTAAACGTCCTGTTCCTACGCAGGACTCTCATAGATGAATCCGGGCTTGCCTACCGCTGAGCACGTCTACATTCATGTGAGCCATATAGTGTAAACTCCTAGTATCCTCCTTAAAAAGCCCTATAATTCTCCCCTATATAGTCCCTTATATAATGCCCTTTAAGGAGTTTAGACTATAGCTCACATGTGCTATCCAATCTTGCATCCCGCCATTTCGGCTGGGCTCATCCTTGCGCGCCTACTGCGCTGTGACGTCCGGCTCCAGTTGCCGCTCAGCTGCAAGTCCTTGTCCATTGTCGGCCAGGAGAAATCTGGCTTTCCCAAAGGGTCCATGTAGGTGTATGTCATATATGCTATGGACATCCTGGGATTGCCGGCCACCAGATATCTGCGCTTTCAGGTCCAAAGAACACGAGCAGCAGCATGTTATCATCGGATTCCGGGACTTGGAGTTCCATGGCAAACACGCCGTGGTCGGCTAGTTGGGAAAGCTACAGCCAGACCTCTCAAGCTCAGCAATCGCCTCGCGAATATCTTCCAGCACTGCGTGCATCGTGGGCCGATCCTCTTGGGCTCAAACCATTGTACGATAGAACTAGAGAACCATAGAAGCTTCAAAGAGGTCAAGAGTGGAAGTTTAAGGTTTAAGTTGTGCGCATACATGGGGGTTTCCCAAAATTAGGGGTACTTTTTTGGGGTCCTTATAAAAAGGACTATAGCATATTGGGGCCTAATTTGGGAAACTACCACATCCCAACAAACGTTTGATTCAGTCCTGCGGGCTGTCTTGCACACAGGTTCTGGCTATGGCCACCTAGGTTCCCCAGTAACCCATTAATAATATAAGGGCACCCGTTTTCCTAGTATTCAGCTTTAGTAAGGAGACCCCAAAATAAAAAGGGCACAAGGTACCACTGGGGAACCTAGCCACCATGCGAGCTTTGAACGGCTTGTTGACGTTTAAGGCGGTTCTTGGGACGATGCAGTCGGTGACTTCGTCAAAGACCCCAGGGGAGGACCATAAAGAACCGTAGTTATCCAGTAAGCCCAGCAAATAAATGCCAAACACATATACATCAGCTTTCACAGTCCAATGTCCGCGCTTTCCGAACTCGACCTCTGGCGCCATGAACCCAGGGGTACCGTGATTTAAGTCATCGGTTTTAACGCAGGGCTCTTTGGTAGTTTCCCACACGTCGTCCATAGGCAGAGAGTGTCCAAAATCGCAGAGCCAGAAATCCAGAGACCCAGCCTCGTTGCGATGAACGAGCACATTCCTTACTGGTGTTTAGTATAGTATAGGGAACGAAAGAGCAGGTTCTAACTGCCACAAGGAGCTAAAAAAAAACTACCTACACCACCTACTAAACACCAACAAAGACTCTGAGGCTTGATATCTAAGTGAACGATGCCCTGATGATGCAGCGCGTCTAACGCCACAGCTATAGAAAGCGCTGCGTCTCTCAAGAAGTTCGAGCTGATACTGACCATTGTTGCGCCCACACCATCCAGAATTTCCGCAAGATTTCCATGTGAGGCGTACTCAAGCATCAACACCCCGACGCCGATGTTCTCAAACACAAAGCTCTTGACCAGGCGCTGGACACAATGATGCAAGTGCTCATCCTCGATTCGAGCGTGAGCTGCCACTTCGCGCTCGAAGGACAGCCTGCGACCCTCAGACTGAGATACGTCGATGATCTTCAAGGTGACTGGAAGCTTGCACTCATCATCGATATAGTCACCTCTTGACTCCCCATTATTCCCAGGGAGCCCATTACCCCTTAAGTAAGGAATATAGCTTAAATCATATTAGGGATTCTACCATTTAGGGTGTATTCCTTAATTAAGGGGTATTGGTCTCTCTGGGTTTTAAATAAACGGAAACTGCGGTACTCCTCAATCTGAACCACTAGTCCCAAAGGGTCCAACTAGTTATATAGTACATACTTTGGACCCAACGTGGTTCCCATATGACGACTTTAGGGCCAAAGTGTACGCTATATAGCTACCTGGACCCTGTGGGAGTTGGATTGAGGTTTTGACGGGTCACCTTTGTAGACCATGCCGGTGCATCCGCCGCCCAATCCTTAAGCGTTTAGGGTTTGGGGTTTAGGGTTCAGGGTTTAAGGTTTAAGGTTTAGGGTTTACTTAACCGAGTTCGGGCGCCATGAGCTACAATTCGCGTTGCAAGATAATTGATCCCTGCATAGCGGTTGATCCTTGTTTGGATGACCCGAAAGTCTCCCGATACCTCCTAGATTCCTAAGGCGGGCACGATCTGATTGTCGAAGCATAGCTTATCAAGAAACCGCAGCCATAGCTAGCAATGGAGTTGAGAAGTTTTCAGCCATAGCCCGCTACTCGTGCCTAGATTAGCGCCTTGTGACACTACTACTCACAGCTCAAGAACCGGAGCTCACACCTCAATTCTGACCAAAACTGGTCTTAAACTGAAAGGTATACCTGCCATTCCACTTCCTCGGATTCATAGGCTCTAGTTGGGCTCAGGATTTAAGCATACGCCCTGAAGGCACGCATGTGGCTTCAACCCTCAACCCTCTGGAAACAAAGGCTCCCGTACAACTCCTGTGCCATATTGCGCCATATCATGAAAACCCCTTAGCCACACCCTCTTGAAAGTTCCAGACATCAACTGTGAGCCCTAGACCCTCTAACCTGAAACCTACAGCTGACGACACCCCAAGCACCTAAACCATTAGCCCCACATTCCAAAACTGAAGACCCCCGCACGCCTAAGCCCTGAAACTTCAAGCTAAACTACGTGGCACTTAGGACCCCTACTAAGGGTTAACTCCCAGGTACCTATAATAGGAATATAAGGGGAGCCCAAAGGGTTAAGGGTCCGAGGTCCAAGCTAAGTCCCAAGGAGTAAGGCCTAAACCCTAAAACCCTAAACCCTAAACCCTAAACCCTAAACCCCTAAACCCTAAACCCTAAACCCCAAACCCTAGTCCAAGCATCGCCCCTCTGGCTGAATCAGGATGTTGTTTGCCTGTAAGGATTCTTCCAGAGCCTTCCATCGCTTCTTATCACCTTGCAGGGGTCTTGGTGTATGCTGATCTACGAGGGGCTATATAGGGTTACATAGATAGATAGATAGATAGGTAGGTAGGTAGGTAGATATGTATGTATATATTCGTAAAGAGGCCTGTTTAAGTAGCACAGTGAAGAACCGAATGGAAAATCGAACGGAAATGACGATCTCATAGTTTATCGCATGAGCTTGTCGAGACCTACCTAGTTAATCTAGAGAAGATCTGTGTTATGTTAGGTATATAAACCAAAATGTAATATCACACAATTGCATAAAACATGCTATAGTATATGAACTACCATCTAAACTCCAAGTATCCCCCTTAATAACCCCTATAGTAATCCCCTATGTAATCCCCTATATAACCCCGCCTTTCAAGGGGAAAAAAGAAACCCTAAACCCTATAGTATATGATTACATAGTGGGCGGAGGATTTCGTGCACCACTTAGAATCACTAGCGAAACGTAGTCATACAGGGCAGGTAGAGTGCTGCAACATATCCTCCATCCCACACTTAGGGTTTAGGGTTTAGGGCTAGGGATCATGGAAGTGACACATTCCAGGCAATTCTTGCCCCTTTGACTGAGCCACGGGAGATCCCTCAACAAGACTCTTAGTCCTACCATTTGTCTTGACCAACACATGAACCTGACATGATCTCTATATACCCTCAACGCTAAACACGTACCTTCTTTCAAGCCCAATGAACTTTTTGGTTCCAGAAGCCCCAAACTCTAATCCCGAAGCAAGTTCTCTAGCCTTAGGTCCCTGGTGACCTTCGATGCCAACAGCGGCCACTAAGTCCTCCCAGATCCTGGGCGGCTCGTCATCTACACTGAGACTGGGTAAGTGTAAAACAAAAACTAAAGTTACATAAGGCGGGTTCCCAAAAGTAGGGTACTTTTTGGGGGGTCCCCCGAATAATGACTATAGTATATTGTGGGTTATATTGGGGTCCCCATATTTCTGGAAACTACCTCATACCTAGACCCCTGGGAGGATCTACAAAGTAGAACCCCCAACATGGTACCCTATACTACTATTGCGTAATTTCTAGGAACCCTGAATTTGGATCAACTTTCTAGATCCGCCCAGGGGTCTGGGTAATGGCATAATTTAGGAGCATGGGATGTTTGGGGCTCTAGCTTGGTCTGTGTCCTGCCTAAAGTTTCGAAGGCTTTTTTGGGACGGTTTAGACTTTACGGTTTAGCAGACAGGAAGGCCTCAATCTAGATCCAGATTCAGGGTGATGCGCATATTTCCCTGAAAGCAGCTCACAACAAAATTCATCATGGACCGTAATCTACACTCCTAGTATCGCCCTGAATAACCCCTAGAGTATTCCCCTATATAATCGCCGATATAAAGCCGTTTAAGAATTTTAGGCCCAAAACCCTAAATCCTAAACCCTATAAAATCCCCCTACATAACACCCTCCCTATAAGGAGTTTAGACCATAGCTCATTATGTTTTTGCTCATTGAACCAGCCACCTGTCCGGAAGGTGGAGCACTCTCCTGGGTTGCTGTTCAGGCTTAAATTAAGTTACCATAAGGGATAGATAGATATATATATATACATATGGCATACAGGGTATAGGGTTTAGGGCTTAAGTTGCCTGATTGGGTACATATATTACATATATATATATATTGTATTAATAGGGTTTCCCCAATATAGTAACTTAAATTAAGCTCCTTGAACCCCCATACTCCCCCCAGTTTCCATAGCATTTTCCATTTTATCTTCCATTGGATTCTCCATTATAAGGGGATAATAGCTCTAAACCCTAAACCCTACACAGCAACCCAGTCTCTGGTATATTGACTGGTTTTCACGCTCCTGCAGCCGACGTACACGCGGCACGTAGCCACCGAGTTTCCTTTTGATGGATGAGTGTCTAGGGCTTCAGGGTTTAGGGTTCAGGGTATAACTTGTGTCTTCTTTGTGGTTGTATTCTGGGACCCCGTATTCTTCCCTAAGCTCTATTCACTAAACCCAAGCCAAGCCGTAACAAAGGCAAAAGGAAGTACATGAGGCTGTGGGTAAAGTCTCATGGGGCTTGGCAGGTCTCTTGCACCGCTATCTCCCCCCGGAATGCCCTGGGCATCCAAGTCTGCACATGAGCCAAAATCTGAACTCCTAGTTTCTCCTTCAATAGCTCCTATAATATTCCCCTATATAACCCCGTCTATAGCTCCCTTTAAGGAGTTTAAACTATAGCTCACAGAACCTCGATTTTGAGCCAACAAACTTACAAACAGTACCTACTTTGGGTTATGGGGTTGCCTAGGGATATTACAGCCCTTCTCAGCCTTGCCGTGGGTCCTAGATGCATGAGGGTAATTCCCCAGATTCGGGTCCAACTTTGGTACCCCTAGATATTAGCTGCAGCAATACAAGCAATAACCAAAAGGAGCATTACTTTTGAGAATAACGAACATCGACTGAAAAACGAGAACTCGCCCCGGGAAGACTCTTTGCTAGAATATGATGGACCTTGTCCGGCGTACAGGGAATCAGGAAATAACCCCCTTAAGGAGTTGAGACTATAGCTCAACAATGCTGTGCAGTATTGCTTAGAGCAGAAACCTTCAGGCTTCAAGTACCTGAATAGGGCCTACTTGGCACCCAAAATGCATGGGCTTTTCCAAAATTAGGGGTACCTTCTGGGCATCCCTTAATAAGTATAAACAAGCTTGGGGTCTATATTGGATTCCCTTTTATTTTGGCAAACTACCACATCTCTAGGAAGCCATATGGTTCCCAAGTTCCATCTTGTTTGGGTACCCTTAACCCTCACCTCTAAACGCTAAACACCCCTAAACCCTAAAGAACCCTAAACCCTAAACCCTAAACCCTAAACCCTAAATAGCCCTAAACCCTAAACAACCCTAAACCCTAAACAACCCTAAACCCTAAACAGACCTAAACCCTAAATAACCCAAAACCTTAAACTGCCTTGGACTCTCAGGGCTAGTGTCTCAATGAACGGAATCGACTGTAACCTGGCGTGAATGAGGTCCACTGCATCCTGTCCACCCTGCAGGAACCTGGCTTACTCCAGAAAGCTCCCTGAATCAGGCTTTAGGGTTTAGGGTTTAGGGCTTAGGATTTAGGGTTTAGGGGTATAGGGTTTAAGGTCTCCCGCGAAGGTTTAGGGTTTAAGGGTCTAGGGTGAGTAAGATTTGACGAATCTAGGATTATTTGGATCTTTGGGCTTCAGGATTGATTGGGATGTAAGGGCTTAGGATTATTAGGATCTTTGGGATTTAGGATTGATTAGGATGTAAGGCCTTAGGATTATTCGCCGAGGCTGATCCAGCCTTAGGGCGTTTGGAACCTCTACTCCCCTTTGCAGACAGCGTCAGCCCCTGCAACCCCACCCATTGGGACGGCCCAGTCAAGCCCCCTTATAACCCTAAACCCTAAACCCTAAACCCTAAACCCATAGCAAGAAGGAAAGTCCAGGACTTCTAGGCTTGAGCGCTTGGGAAGAGGGGCCGATTGCCTCGCCCATCCACTCACCCTATCCCAAATGAGCTATAGTCTAAACTCCTCGTATCCCCTGTAGTAATCCCTATAGTAGTCCTCTATACAATCTCCTATATAACCCCATTTAAGGAGTTTAGACTATAGCTCAAATGTGGTCTGCGAGGATTTCTGTGCACCCCAACAGCCCAGGCCGGTGCGCTATAGCGATTACAATTACCTTGGCAACTGCAAACCGAGAGCAAAAACAACATGTATATGGGTACCCCATGGGCGGGTTCGGGGCCAATATCAGTCATTCAGCTTTGTGCGGGTACCAATAATAATTTGGGCAGTCACACGGTGAATGCTGAACATAAGTCTATAATTGAAAAGTTGGGAAAGACGGCCCAGCCACCGACGCGTGTAGCGGTTCCTGGTTCCATGTTCAGGTATTTTGAAACCAGAACTTGGTCTACCCGTTTTGAATACAAATAGTAGACCAAGTTCAAATTGTTTCAAACAATGACCCAGGTTCAGGGGGCGGTAGTGGCGTCTTTGGCCGAGCATCCTGGAAAGCTTTCCGCAGGCACGGGAGAGTGGCGCACGCATGGTGCCAAGACGTCCGACCCAGCAGAATCCCGTAGAGCATCTACGGAATGCGAGGCATCTGCTGCATGTGGTGCTGAGAGGTGTGCTTGAAATTAAGGCATTTCCTGTCGAAAGGATCTGCCAAACTGAAAGCATGCCAACACTTACCGAATTTTCGGCTTTGGGCTTGAGAAGTGAAGCCTGGTTCAAGTCTTGCAGAGGGGTAGAAAGAACCGGTCGACATCGTCCAAAGTTCAAACACAGATGTCCTGAACTTGGCTTGTTGATACCAGAGCCGGAAATGGCTGCGCCAGGAAGTTGATATAGGGTTCCCAAAGCATTGGGTGTCTCTTATCCAAGGTCCCCAGGATAAGGTTTAAAACATACTGCCAATGTTGAGTTGAGGTCCATTTGTGGCACCCTCTACCATGCTTATGCAAGGAACCTAGGATTGGGATAGTGATCTTTGAATGAGTCCAAGTCGAGGGCTCCAAAGAAGCCAAAACTAGATGCTGTTGTGAACTGCACCTACCCACCCTTAACTCCAACGTCATGGGTGTATGGGCCGGGCTTGAAGGCTCTTGGGAGATCCACGTAGGGCGCAAGGTGGGTACTACCATGTGCTACCTATATAGTCCCCCTTAAGTAGATAGAATGTGGTTTTGGGTCAATCATAATAAGATCCCCATATACCCCATATTCTATCTAGTTACGGGGGACTATAGACTGAATCGCTCGGCCAAAGGCGTCCTAAGTTGCTTGGGGCCAGACACCAGGCCAATGACTTTCGCATTGACCTCTGCTGGCAGCTTGGGTTTAGGTTGGGTACTGCCCCCACCCAGTGACAGTCTATATTAGGAGTCCTATTAAGGGCTATATATAACCATATTAAGATTATTATCCAGCTGTTACTGAGTGGGGGCAGTATCCAAGGTTTAGGGTTTATAGGTTTTGGCTTGCCAGCTAGTAGGGCATGAGGCTCACCTGGAGCCTCTTATGTATTCGCGGTTTTCTGCTTGTTGAATATACTGCGCGGTGATTTTTTACGATCTGAAGCACGAGGGCATATGAGGAGTAGGGTAGGATTGTAACTGCATAAACCCCAAAAGTAGGTAGAATGATAGCCTAAACTCCCAAAATAACAGCCATAAAGGCCATGATTTTACATACTTTTGGGGTCCAGGTGTAGTTCTGATGCAGAATCTCAAGTTTTATGCACTTGCGCCGGGAGTTTGGGAGTGAAGGAAAGCAAGTTCCAGGATACAGGTTTCAGGGTTCAGGGTTTTGGGTTCAGGGTGACGGCCCAGAACACAAAACGCCAGTCAAAGCCCCGAAGCACAACAAAAGCAGCACACGAAAAGCTCCAAGGAAACTGAGCCTCATGATAGCTATAAGTAGGGAGGGATATACGTAGGATGCCTATGATCATCAGCCGTATCTGGGGTAATTACCTATAACCCTTATTATAGGTGTACTTCTACTGATCAATGAACCCAGTTTCTGCCTGAGATCCCTGCTGAAGCATGTTTGCGGTGTGCGAAAAGTTGGAGATTCACCTTCCTGGGCTTGGGATCCGGTAGCCCTAAACCCCTAAACCCTCAATCCTAAACCCTATACCCCTAAACCCTGAACCCTAAACCCTGAACCCTAAACCCTAAGTGCGTTTCATAGGCTTGTAGGGCTTCAGGGTCAGGAGCTCAGAACAAAAAACTTGGCACCCCCAAAAAACACCTCAAAAACTACTAGTCTTTGCCTTGCGAGGGGGGTGGGCGAGGTACACAGGGTTCCACGCTATTTTGTTGGATTTCATGGGAAAAAAGTAGGGGGCCCAGGACTCCAGGGTTTGAGGGGCAGGTTCTAAGAGGCCTTTGGATTCAGGGTTTGGGGTTCAGGGTTTAGTGTTTAGTGTTTAGGGTTCAGGGTTTAGGGTTTGGGGTTCAGGGTTTAGGGGAAGTTTGGTTAGGCTTTAGGGCTCTGCATTTGCTGCTGGATCAGGCCTTCGATTTTCCCAAGTAAGAAGCCGTCCCAAGAAGCTCCAGACTACTGGCCTAAACCTTACACCTTCCTGGTGATACGAAAAATCTTGCATGACCTTGCCTTTACTACACCGTCATAGTTTCCAAGGTAGAAGGTAAGTTGCATCATGCAGAATTTACAATCATCTACCCTACTTGGAGGGTCAGGGGGACTCAGTAAGAAGGTTAATAACCCCTATAAGCCGTAATTGTAGTAATCCCAGCTATCCTAGTTATCAACATACTTACTAAGTCCCCATGACCCTCCAAACATCCCTAATCATGGCAGCCCCTGCGCCGAGCAGTTGAAGGGGGTTGGGATCTGCGAGCTCAAGCTCTCAGATGCCCAAACAGGGACATCGACCCTAAGGATTGGTTGTTTTCATGTTTTTGGGCTAATTTTCAACAAGCTCCCATGTGGGCTCTGAAGTCATCATCCAGCTATGATGCACAGGTCGACGAAACTTTGGGCTATTCAGAGATGCAGTTTTGCTGGCCGGTACCAAGATGATGCGAGACAGCACTGGTACCTGTTCCATACATGTCCCTGCAGATAAGGTTTCCAAATAGACCTTGACATACTATAATGCCCATGCAAGGGCCTGAAAACAGAAACCCTAAGAATTGATGGGCCAGGTACGCTTCACTGAAAAGCGGTCATCCCCTTGACCCACGCACCTACTCTACATCATCTACCCAGGGTTTAGAGTTTTTTATTAAAGGTCTTTTGGGTTTAGGGTTTAGGGTTTTAGAGTTTAGGGTTAAAGAAACCTCAGGAATGGATGGAAATCCATCCTAATGTTTGGGCTGTATCTCTTAAGGATGGCGATACTCCTGTGGAGGGTTTTTGGAAGGATGGCATATCGTTAGAGACGCAGCAAGCAGGTGGGGAATACAAAGTCATCTTGTGGGGCTCCTCTTGACGGACTATATGAGCTATAGTCCAAACTCCTTTAAAGTATGCTAGGGGTTATTAAGGGGGATACTAGGAGTTCAGGCTATAGCTCATGTAGTGGATGTCGTTGAGAAACCTTCTTGCTGGCATCCCCACGACCAGACGGCGGTCAGGATGCTTGGCTAATTACGCGGCAGGTGCTGAAAGGTTAAGGTTTGGGTTTAAGATTTAGGGTTTATGGTTTAGGGTGTAGGGTCTGGGGTGCTGAAAGATTAAGAAAACACGTGCTGAAACACAAGGACATTCTGTACCGCAACAGGCCCTGAGAATTATGAAGCAGCTTGCCGGGACTTGAGCAACATGCAACTTACCTCAGCCGTCGTGGAAGCGCTGATTACGAGCCCCAGACGACCGTGCGCTTTCGACTCTCTTTAAGTTTGTAGTCATGCACTTAACGTGTAGATGTACTACTGCTATTGCTATGACGACTACTCTTGACAGTGCTAGCAGTACTCGTTCTCATATATACCACTGCTAGTTCTAATGCTAGTGCAGTATCACGATCAAGGTGATCCCTCAGGGCTCCAGGTCCATAGCTAATACCTAGTTTGTGGCCCAAGGTAAAAAGTAGCCTAGAAACCACTACGGGTGATTTCAACGAATGCTCTTGCCATCGGGGCGTCTCCGATTGAACTCGAAGAGAATCCGCTTCGCAACGCAGTGTGGAAGCTAATGCCTGCTCGCAGTGCACAGTGTATCTAGGGGCTGTAGGAGGGACCCTTAATGGGGACCCTTGCAGCTTATTGGGGGTAATACGGGTACTACCTTGCTACGTAAGGGGTATACAAGGCCTATATTAGGGTTATGGATTAGGGGTCCTTTCTACGGGTCCCTCCTAATAACCTGTGAGTGTAGGGTTTAGAGCTTCAGAGCTTCGTGAGGGTTTCGGCGCTGGGAGTGCAGGGATTAGGGGCTAGGGTTCAGGATTTGCTGAGGCTTGCATCGTAGGTTTGGCCATGCAGAATACCGCCCGTCTACAAAAGACACAAGCACGCATGAGCTACTAACTGCAGTTCTTGCTCTGTAGAAGGATCATCACTGAGTGCATCTAGGGTATTGCTGGAAAAACAAGTTACAACGCTAGCATCTCTCACTAAGCCAATAGAAGCATCTCCCACTAGTATAAATCTAACCCAAAACATGCTACTAGTGTGCGAGGGCAGGGAGCAATTTGTTTTTCTTACGTGTCGCGAAGCCATGTCAAACCCTGCAAGCCCTATGTACTCTTGAAAGCCCCGAAATCCTCAAAGCTATGAAAATCATAAACGCTAGGCTGGAATTGAGCTCCCACCACCCAAGGACTTGACCTGGAAACTTCCATGAATAAGCAGAGCTCAATGTAGATCCCGGACTACTAGAATCCTTGTTAAGGGGACCTCGGCGGTACCCCTAATTCAAGGGAACCCTGCTTCCCATAAACTACTATATAATCTCAGCTTCCATTTCATTCCCATTTTCTATACCAACTGATTCTCCATCACTGGGGCGATATTCCCTAACTTCTTAAACCCTCCCCTAAACCCTAAACCCCTGACCGACCTTAACCCTAAACTCGTCCTGAACCCTACTTTCTGAACCCTTGGGCCTGAGACCAGCTGCACACAGCTTGAGCAAGCTGCACTCGACCTTTTGTCTTAACCCTGAAGCCGTGTAGGAATTAAAGTATTCTGACTTCTGAGCTGTAGTCTAAACTCCTTAAAAGGGGTTTATACAGGGGAACCTTATGGGGGTTATTAAGGGGGACACTACTAGTTCAGACTACGACTCTTCTCAGTGTGTATAAGGGGATGTTGAGGTCTGAGGGATTAGAGGCTTCAGGATTCAAGCCATCCATGCATGGGGCTGGAAAACAATCTGTCGGGTTTGCTGCGGTAGATTTGCAGGTAAGCAGGATCTTGGGTCGGTTTGAGGTGTAGGGCTATAACGTTCAGGGTTCAGAGTCTCGATGCTTATTGCGTCTGAGATTCTGACCTAGAGACTTAGCGCTCTCATTTTACGGGGCTTAGGGAAATGCATGCATGCATGCGTACGTATGTACATACACATGCACACATACGCATGCATACGCATGCATGCATGTTTGCACGCTTGGAAGTTCCTCAACATAGCCCCTAAAGAATCCTTGGCAGGAGCACCCAGGATTAATCGAGGGTTACGCCCTTTCTTCAGACTAATGCTGACACCCTAAACCCCGAGCCCTGAACCCTAAACACCGGAAAAAAAAAAAGAAAAACAGAAAAAATGAGTCAGCCAAATGGGTCGGCCAAAGGGCTGTGCTTCCGTAGTGCCAGCATCAGGAGCCGCACCGCGGCACGACGCCGCAGCCCTGGGCGCAGCTCGGCGATGCCTATTGGTATTGCAGGGGATTTCATTGGCAGTATAGCGGATATATAGGGTTTAGGGATTAGGGTTTCAGGCTTTGTATAGGGGATTTAACGGGTATGATGGGGGGCATAATTGGTATTATAGAGGAGACATGAGGTTTTATAGGGGATATAACCAATATTATAGGGGATATTTGGTATTATTACAGGGTATATATATATATAGGGTTTAGGGATTAGGGTTTAGGGGTTTGGGGTTCTGTCGGGGGTGTTTGGGTATGTACGTGTGGGTATGTTTAAAAAGATTGTCTGGGCATATCAGGACTTGGGGTGCACGCGGGGGCTTAGGGGTTCATGATTCTTCGGGTTTTAGGTTTGGGGGTTCAGGGGTTTAGGTTTCGCGGGCTGTAAAAGGTGGGCGGGGGCGGGGGTTACTTGGAGGGTCAGGGAGACTTAGTAGTAGGTTAATAACCTCTACAACCCATATAGTAACCCTAATTATCCCACTGTTAACCTACTTACTAAGTCCCCCTGACCTTCCAAGTAAGGTGTAGGGCTTCATTGTTAAGAGACAAGGTATGAGTTTCAGGATTTAGATTCAGGGTTGGGGCGCTTCTGCATGGTATAGACACGAGGCTACGCAAATAATCATGGAGTGTTTGGGGAGTTGCATGTTCATCCTCCATCTGGTAGTTTTACGGCTTGCTGCTAGTGTAAACCCCAAACCAGTTGTTTAGAATTCGACACCAGGGCAAAGAATGATCAGCTTAGATGAAATGAGGGTGGCTGAAGACAGGCTTTGAGACTTCCTTTCCCCAGCTTTAGGGTTTAGGGTTTAGGGTTTAGGGATTTAGGGATTTCGGGTTTAGGGTTTAGGCACAGCAACTACAGTGCTTACGAAAGGTGTCAACATGGACTCTGAGTTATGTTAGGGAGGTCGGGTCAGGATTTAACCTTTGTAATACTGGGATAATGGAAAAGAAAATGGAAACTATAGGGACTATATGGGGTTTATATAGGGATTATGGTAATACCCTAAACCCTAAACCCTAAACTCCTAAATTTAATATATTGGGGCTCCTTTTGGGTTTTGGGGCAGTTGGGGCCATTGTCCTCTTTACTTTCACAAAAAGTGGCGAGTCTCCACAGTTACGTCCAGAAACAGCCCACCAACCAACGGCAGCCCTCCAATGAAAGGAACATAAACTAAGAACAATTCAAGGAGAAGGTGGAACAATTTTGAGCTTTCTATTGTTGGCTTATATACCCCCACATAATTCCAGTTCCAATTACATGTTCCATGTTCTTTTCCATTTGATTCTCCACCATTGGGGAATTAAACCCCAAACCCTGAACCTCAAACCCTGAACCCTACACCCAAGGCCCTAAGCCCTAAACTCTAAACCCTTTTTGGTGTCCTAAAGGCCTTTGGAGTCCCCATCGCCAGAAGGATCCTAGCCCACTGCTGCTGTTCTTTGACTGCATTAACTCCATACTGGGTTGATGTTAAGGAACGGTTTAGGGCTTAGGGTTTAGGGAAACTATGCTTAGTACTATATATACCCATTTTGGTAAAATAGCTTAGGCTCCTTAACAGCAGCCCAGTATTGAGTCTCTAGCAGATACCCCCTTATCTCTTGTCATCTCTATGTATCCCTACTGTCCTATAATCCCCCCTACTTTAGCGCGTGGGACTGGCTGCAAAGTTGAGATTGTGCTTGACAAAAACCACGTACTTAAACCCAAAACCCTAATCCCTAAACCCCTAAACCCTGAACCCTTAACCCCTAAAACCTAAACTCTACTTGGAGGCCCATAGGACATAGTAACCACTTACAACTGGGCTTATAACCCTACTCATAATCCGCCTAAATGGCCTTATAGGGGTGCATAAGTAGGGTTATAATCCCAGTTATAAGTAGTTACTAGTGTCGGCCGTTTGTTTTTGGACGAAGGAATCAAAATCAACATGGGCACAACTTTCAGGGTTTAGGGTTTAGAGTAGGGTTGGAGGAGCTGAAAAAGGGAAGCTGCCATTGGGGGCTTCGGGTAGGGAATTCAAGGGTGAAGGGTTTCGGGCTTAGGGAACGCAAAAGAAAAGTGACACAACTACCGACTTCTGCATGATGGTGTTCATGCTATACCCTCGGCATCTCAGTAATCCCAAGCACGTAGAACGTATAGACTCTAGGCCCTCTAGACCCAAGCAAGGTATTGCTAAATGACTTGGGTAGCCAGGTGTATCTATGCAAGGAGTAAGAGGAAACCATTTGACCCTAAACACCCTAAACCCTAAAACTCTAAACCCTGAAGTTCATAGGCCAAGAAACCTTCATAGAATGCAGACGCATCCTGAAGCTCAGCAGCTATCCGTCTCTCCTGCAGGCAAGAACCCTGGACAGCCCCCATGGATCATCTGCTCCTCTAGAGTTTAAGGTTTAGGGTTTAGGGTTTACCCCCCGCGACCCTCCGAATGATTCATAGCACCGTTATATATACATATACACATATATATATATATGTATACTGCTCCTCTAGTGCGCTAGGAACCTCAGAGGAACATTGACGAGAGTAGCTGTAGATATTACAAGTCCTGGCAGCTATGAGCCCTCCACTCACTTTGTCCTTTAGCTACAGGGCGACCTGTCTAAGCCTGTACACCGGGGGAAGGTGGGAGGAACATGTGCAAGTGCAAATTCAAGGTTCGAATTCCGCGAGAAAGAACCAAATGCCCAAACTCCAGATTGGGCCCCGCAAGGCTCCCTATTCCAGTTGGAAACGTTAGCATACATAGAAACAATGGGGGTCCCTGAGCGCCCTTAGATACCCTCGGGATATACGGGGATTTGCGAGTACCTACTAAGGATTTCATAGAGATCATCGTGAGAAGATCCACAATAGCAGGGCCTCCCGAATTGAAGCGAATTTCAGGTGGCTGCACCGCATGAAGAAACAGTGCTTTGCAGCTTCACGGTGTTCACCTCGGGAGGAGTTTTTCTGTTGATGGGATCTATCTGGTTCAGGTGTCGGCTTAAGCCTAAGTTCAAGGCCGATGGGGTTTATGAGGTATAGATTTAAGAGTTCAAGGTGTGCGATTCAAGGTAGGCAGTTTAGAGTTGAGGTTTACGGTTCAGAACTCACAGTCCGCGGCATTCAGAGTTCTCAGTTTGAACTTGAGCGCTGAGACTTGAGGGTGTAGGACTGTGAGCCAGTTGACGTCCAGGGCTTCGGCCTTCAACGCAGAGGAGCAGAGAGGACCACGAAACAATTCCGTACCTTGTCTTGCTTCTGGCCTTGTTTCGCCTATGCTCTGCAAACTCTGCAAGTCGCAGGGTCAATGGATCGAACGAACCACTGTGCAAGTCTTTGTGCCCAGAGAGCCCAATACGCGTTAATTCGCCGTTTCATTGAGGAATATACCCTAAATGGTACTAGGGTCCCTAATATGAGTTAATCTATATTCCTTACTGAAGGGGTCTTGGGCTCCACTCTTCAATTGGTCCCTTCGGATCTTTCTTGTTTAGAACCTAGGATTTCGGGACATCTGCATTTGGGCGTAGATCTTCAAATCCAGGTACTGATTGCAGGGTACCTCAAGCTTTTGTATAGGAAATGCTCTGCTTTTACTGTCTGTCATGGCCGCCAGTGCTGCGTTCCTTCTTGACGAGTAGCGCTCTATGAGTCCTATTCTTCTTCGTATACTAAAGAACCGTATCTCCCAACGTATAAGTTGCTAGGGTCATGCAGGATTTGTAGCATCTACCGTACCAAGCTATGGAAGTGCACACGTTCCTACTCAAATTGCTGTAATTACACGCATCCAGAGGAGACATCCAGTGTGACCTGTGAGGGCAATACCGTGGCAATGCCTCATACAGGGTTTCCCGAAATTAAGGCTACCGTTTTGGGGGTCTCCATAAAAAATGTAAAATTTTTATGGTCGAGATTGGGGCTCCCCTTGTTTGGGGAAACCGCCATATCAACAACCACAAGGACTCTGTGATTGGGTATCTGAAATTCCTTTGATATCGAGCCCGAACCTCTAAACCGCTATGCCCCAAATGACGCAGCCCGAACAATGAAACCCTGCACGCCCTATATCCCAGACCCTTTCGTCGCCCCTAAGCCTTGAAACCTAATCCTAACATCCCTAAGCCCTACCGATCATCACGAAGCCCTACAAACCTTGCCACGCCAAGGGACCGAGCAACTGCTCTAGGATGAGCACACCCTTGCGAAGGTCCTCCTGCTTACAGTGAACGAAGGAGCCTATTTCATTAGACAAGGGTTTAGTTGTATGTTTTACAAGAAATATTGAAGATATGACAGTTCAGCTACGATGCCGGTGCAGACGGTTACCTAAATATGGGTTCTGGGTTCTATATACCCAATACTCACATAGCCCAGTAGCCTACTAGTTAGGTAACTGGGAGCTCTTAGGAATCACAACTCTGTCAGAAGCTGACTTTGCAGCCATCTCCCCCTCCATGAAGCAAGCCCCTCCAGCTACTTTCTGGTGCTTAAGGGAGAGTGGGGGCGCGGATCCCCATAATGATCCCTATACAATCCCCTACATATTCTCCTATAATGGTAGTTTTTTCGCCCGCGTTCTTTTTCATTCAAACATCAGGATTACTCCTCAAAGCACGTTGTCTCTTGTAGATGGGGGGGTTTTCCCCTAGAAAGCCTCAACCAAGCAAAAAACATCGGATGCCTAAACCTTAAACCCTAAGGTCCCATTTAGGCTTTAGGGTTAAGTGTTTAGGGTTTGGATAGACCCAGTATCATCCCTCCCGTAAACCAACAGAGAAGAAGCTCTTAGGACCACTGCTCTTTGAACAGGGGGCTCTATGAAGTTCCATGTTAGTTACTAGGGTTTAGGGTTTAGTGGTTTAGGGTTTAGGGGTTTAGGGTTTGGGGTTTAGGGTTTAGGGTAATATACCAAAAAGGCATGATCACTATGTATATATATATATATACACACATATTGTATAGAACCTATAGACTCCCAATAAACTCTATTCTTTTACTATATAGAACCCCCCCATATTCCCCATAAACTATATGATATAGAACGCATAGAATCCCAATACAGCCCACTCCTGCCTCCTGGGAGGATCTGCCCTTTCGCCTCCGCGTTGGTTTTCTCCCCTGGCTTTCATGGAGGACTTTTGTGATTTCAGAGACATCGCTGCCAACATGGACAAGCAAGTAAACCCTAACCCTAAACCCCGAACCCTAAACCCCATCACTTTCAACAGGGAATGAGCTGGGTAATGCCAAAAGGGAAGAGCTCAGGGCAGGGAATGGGGTGCTCAGTGACTGTTCTGGGATTCCTTAAGGTCGGCCGTTGAAGCATATACTAATGTTACACCCGAGTCTTGGCAGATATCCCGACTGAGAACGCTGATCGTGATTTTGCGGGCCCCTCCTCCTGTCTTTCAGCTGCACTTCGCCAGACGGCAAGATATCTGCAGCCAGACGAGATGCAATCAAGTTTGCTTCGCAAGCGGGTCTCAACATATGTCATCTTTCAGCATGGAAAACATCTCACATCTCATTTTGGGGTCTTTTAGTAACTGTAAGTGCGCGCATGTCTAATGCATCCGTTGCGGTCGGCAGTTCGGACGCCACAATGAAAGCCTAGTGAATTAGAGTAGGTTTTATATGCAGGTTCTGAGATCTTTGAGAGAATATTGGTCAAGATTTCAGCTTCTACATCTACTCTTAAACACGCCCACCCTACCCCCTTGAAGTGACATTTCCCCAAACATACTATGGGGAACTTGGAAGCTTGAGGGTGCGGATGTCTAGAATGTTAGGGGAAGGCTTAGGGTTCAGGGTCGGGATTCCTTGCATCAAGCATATCGCCTTGCACAGATACAATGAGCCATGATCGCATTCGATTACGTAAGCCTCGCATCTGGAACAACCCTGCATCGCCTAACAGCTTGCTTTGGATATTGTTCCCCCTTACCTACGCTACAAGAAACTCCGACATTGGGGGGACTGCTATAGAGTGGAGATATTGCTTCCAAACCTTAAATGATCTTAAATGCTATCTGACTTTGCTTTGCAGGCCCGGCACCCCTCAGTATGCCGGCGCGCGGGCACGCGCAGAGCCCGCCACAGCCGCGCCGCCGCCGCTAGGCGCTGATGCAAATGCAGCGCCTAGTTCTTGAGAAGGGCTCTAGGGTATACGTCAAGGGGGTTAGGGGGTAAATGGCTTGGGTGGTTGCAGAGCCAGGAGGCAGGGGTGCAGTTATTCCAGACATCGAGTCCCACCCGGATGTGCTATGACCCGTCGAACAACAGCACATGTCGCCTAATGAAAGCCCAGGTGGCAAGTCTCCAAACTGCGGCTCCCAAGCAACGTTGAACTTTCAGTGAGCTTTGACTACGCAGTGGTTGGGCCTAAGGCCTAAGGCTTATTATGGCAAGACGCCCGCTACGACGACGACCATGACTACCAAGACCACCAGGACCACGACTACCATGACCACGGCCATGACTACGACTACGATCATGGCCAACTACGAATACTACTACTCCTCCCTCTGCTGCTGCAACAGCTATTGCCCCTGCAACTTCTACTGCTACTCCTCCTCTGCAGAATGGCGGGAGGCATAGAGTCTACCTAAAGCCCAAAAATTCGCAAACAATAGCCCTAAACCCATAACAACAGCCATTCAGGCCATTATGTTACATAACTTTTGGGTCCAGAACCCTAAACCCTAAACCCTAAATAGTAGCTTCCATTTTCTTTTCCATTATCCCTACATAACCCCTATATAACCCCTAAACCCTAAACCCTAACCCTTTTGGGTCCAGGAGTCCAATTTCGGGGTCCATCTAAGGACTGTCAAGACCGAGGCCTGCAGGCGTGAGTGAAGCGCAAGCTCGTTGAACGCCCCTCGCAAAGCCTGCTGGCAAAGTGATTTGGGGGTTTCCCAAAATTAAGGGTCCCTTTAAAGGGTTTATAGGGTGTTATATAGGGATAATGGAAAATAAAATGGAAACTGCTATTTAGGGTTTAGGGTTTAAGGATTAGGGTTTAGGGTTTCCCCAAAATTAAGGGTACCTTTTTGGAGATCCCTATAATAAGGACTATAGTATATAAGGGTCTATATTAGGGTCCCCTTATTTTGGGAAACTACCATTTACCATGTAGAGGCGTAAAGTATACCTTAGGTGGACCCCCACCCAGTAATAGCGACTATAGGGGAGACTCCCAACAAGAAGCTGGAAACCTTAAACCGTACATGTCCATATGTGTCCCCATAAGTCGCTACATGGCCCTATATAACTGCCCAAGACGGGACTTTGACTTTTTGGAAGCGCTAAACCCTCCAAACCACTGTGTAGTCCCAGTTTCCAGTCCGTTTCCAACTTGTTTTCCATTTGGTTTTCCCACCACCGCATAAATTCTCACATATCCCTAAGCCCTCATAATAACCCCATACGCCGAACCTAAACCCTCAAAACCTAAACCCTAAACCTTCAACCCTAAATCCTAAACCGTAAATCCCAAACCCTATAAATCCCAAATCCTAAACCTCCACGCCAGCCAATGCCCTGAGCCGCGGACCCGGTTCTTTGCACGGAGGAAGAACGACCGCATTAAAGTGGCGGCTGCCTGGGGCAGAAGGTTTGGAATTAAGTTTAGGGCTGATGGTCAGTAATAATATGAATCATAGTGAGAATAGTATTGTTCATAATAATATGGGTAGTAATAGTAATATTATAACTATTTAGAATATAGCATTAAAAGTAACAATAGTCATGATAATGGTGTATATGTATATAGGTTTTAGGGTCTGGGGCTCAGGACCTAGGACCTAGGGCTGAGGGTGTAGGATTCAGGGTTTGAAGTGCCGGATTTGGCGTGTGGGGTTTTGGGGTGTTGGTGTTTTTTGGGTGTTTTTGGGTTTAGGGTTTGGGGTTTAGGGATTAGGGTTAGCTTGGGGTTTGAGGGGCTTGGGGATCCAGGGCCGGGTTTGGGACTTTCGTTCTTGGGCTTCCGAAAGGTGATTAGGTCCCGGCTACGTCGTCAGAATGAAAGTGTTTTTTGGAAACCCATGCCCTAAACCCTGAACCCAAAGCCCTACACCCTAAACCCAAAACCCTGAACCCTAAACCCTATACCATAAACCCTAGAGCCCATAACCCTAAAGCAACGTATTCTGGAGCTCCCTGAGCCCAAGTGCCCCTCGACCCATGCACCCTAATGTAAACCCATGATTAATAGACCCCCTCCCCTGAATAGGGATTCATAGGGATCCTAAAATAGGGTTTAGGGCTTAGGGTCCCCTTAATCAGGATGATATATGGGGATCCTCATATGAAGGCCCTTAAAAGGAGGGGGTGTTTTAATCATGCGCTTACATTAGACCCTAAGAAGCGGTTGTCTACACCCCAAACCCGCGAAGCCCTAAAGCCCCAAAACCCTTCATAAACTCCGCCGGCAGCCAAACACCCCTAAGTTATATGCTTGGTGTATATTCCTTCATTATGCGGCATACCCTAATTCCTACCTGAACCCCCAAAATCTGCAGAATAATAGCCTTTTGGGCTGTCCTTGAGGGGCTTTGGGCGAGTATATAACCGATTTTTGGGGGCCAGGTAATTCCTAAACCCTAAGCGCGAAGCCCAATGTTCCTTGTTTCGGCTCTCTCTCTCTCTGACGGTCCGGCCCGCAAACGCAGACCGTAGCTTCGGTCCTCAACCTTTCAGTTGTAGGGATTACGGGTTTGGGGGTTGGAGTTAATGCAGCAAGATTAAGAATTGCCGCGAATAAAGTTTCGCATTCGGGGGTTTCGGGATTGAATTAAGGTTTGGGCATTCCAACAGTTGCACAAGTATCCGAAAGCCTGAAACCTAAACTCAATTCTACTGTAGCATTCCAGTGTCTACATTATTCACCCATGTAAACCCGGTGTCCATTTAAGTTTCCTCATTCTTTTCCGTTGGCTTCCTTTGTTACCCTAGTCCCCAGACTCCCTCTCTCTCTAGCATGTGTATATATATATACACATAATCACGCATAACTATACATGTATTACTAAACCCTATGTAACCCCTGTAAAGGGACGAAAGGGAACCACCATTTAGATATGGTATCTGCTAGCAGTATCCTTCACTCGCCTCTGCACAAAGATCCGACTCCTTGACCTCCATCTCTTCACTCACATCCTGCGCAGGCAAGAGCTAGCAGCTATCTTCAAATGGGCGTGGTCTCAAAATTTAGCCGGGGTCCCTTTAAACAGGGTTACAGTATTTGGAGGGTATGCAGAGACTCCAAAACTTTAAGAAACTCTCAATAAGGATTCCACTTTGGAGGGCACGGTTTGAAACAGGGCCGAGGTGGAGATAGATGCATAATCCTTTGAGACCGTAGATGTTGAGACATGGCCTCAAGTGCAAGACTGCTTAGAGGTACTGATTCAATATCTTGAAGATATCTCTACCAGCATCCTCAATAACCCAAGACCAAACAACTTTTCAACTTAGTTTGACGTAGTTCACGAAGAAACTAGGACTCCCAGAGGAGAAAGGGCCCCTGCTGAGGCCCTACTGGGAAACCAATCTAAGTGAGGTGGGCGGAACTTGAATATTGCAAGAAGAAACATGAAACAACACTACAGCACAACTAAATTAGGACTGTGACTGTTCAGATGGGCAATGCGTTGAAAATACGCTTTTGGTGATGATATCCTTATTCAGAATACTACTCAGACGGGGTCATTTGCCAGTCAACCGGTCTGTACCTTCGCGCTAGTACTTAACTGTATCACTTTATCATCCTATTGTTTCAGGACGGGATTTCCCCTCGCAAAGGATAGTAGCGTTCATCTGAGATATAGTCCAACCTCCCAGTATCCCCCTTAACAACCCCTGCAATACTCACTAGGTACTCCCATATAAAACCAACTTTAAGGAGTTTAGAATATGGCTTATACGTTCCCTTCCCATAGTGTGTAGAACCCATGCCCCATTAGCTACCCCGAACCCTATATCCTTGATCCCAAAGCCCTAAACCCCGAACTCATTATCGAAGCTCAGATCTTATTTTGCATGTGACTTTCCATTTGATTCTCTATGATTCTAATGCTGAACCCTCTATATCCCTTTTGTATCCCCTGTAGATTCTCTATACATACACATTTTTACACATGACTTCTCTATGCATACCCCAAAGTGACTTTGATGTTACGACTCACGTGGCTTGCCTGGGCCCAGCGCTTCGCTTCGGCAAAGCTCACGCCTTAGTTCCACTGGACCCTGACTCCACCAACTGGTTTACTATAGGGGTTATGTAGGGTATATGGGGGTTACTTATCTAGGGTTTATAGGATTTATAGGGGTACTATAGGGGTACTATAGGGATTTTATGGGGTTAGGTGTACGTTTTATAGGGTTTAGCGTGTAAACTCGAGGTCTCAGGGCTTGGGGCTTAGGGTTTACTGCTTAGGGTCTGTAGAGGGCTCAAGTTTTTGGGTTTATCGTAGGGTTTGGGCTTTGGACCTAACTTGTGGGGCTCAGTCTTGTTCAGGGAGCTTTACTCCAGCATGGAAGTCGTAGTCCAGGCCAACCGTTGCAGCAACTACCTAAGCCCCAAACGTATGTAACATAATAGCCCTAACCCAAAACAACAGCCATAAAAGCCGTTATTTTGCATATTTTTTGGTCTTCCAGGTGAGGCTGGGGTTCTACGGCCTAGGGTTTAGGGTCGAGGTTTTCCCGCCTCTGGGCTTCGGGCCTCAAGTTGAAGGCTTGGAATTTAAAACTTAAGGCTTCAGCATAGAAAGCCTAAGCCCCACACTCTGCGCATGTCCACCTAGCTGTACTGCTTCTGACCAAATCCTTCCGAACTGCAGACAAGGACCCTAAGTATACATCATATACCTACATGGACCCTTTGATTCCTTCTTGTGATTGTTTTACGCTTCGGCAGCTAAAACCTACTTGGGGGTGGGGTCCTTCAGGCTGCCAAGGAGTTCGGCCCTCATATGCAGGATACTTCAGACGGAAGCCACTAGTGTGACAAGCCTCCCATATGTGCTATAGTCTAAACTCCTTCAAGGGGGTGGGGGATTATATAGTTAGGGGACTACAATTGGGGTTATTAAGCGGGGATACTAGAAGTTTACACAATAGCCCATCTAAAATTATTGGGATCATGTGAGGGGTTGACAAGTCTTGCTGCTACAAACCCGTGTCCATGCACGAAGCCTGACTCAGACAGGTCTCGTCATGTTGCAACCCTGTGGCACTTGCTCTCTGAACCATGAAACTTGATTCTGTTCTACTTCACTGACACTCCAAATGTGTCAAGGCCTGCTTGCACCCTCCCCAACTCTGTCCTTCATATAGAAAAATAATCCTCATTGAGGTTTTGAATCAACTCCGCGCCTAGCAAAGTCTCAAACAAAACGAATACAGTCAAGCTTAAACACTAGGTCCTAGATTCACCCAAAACTTTGCAATGATTATGTCTGTGTGTTACTAGCATTGTGTGTTACTCACATTGTGTTTGTTGCTCGTTGTTCATGATGATCGTGATGATGATGGTAGTGGTGCTGCTGGTGATGATGGATCATGATGTGGGTGGCGTGGGTGATGATGAAGATGATGATGACGTAGATGTAGATGTGGTAGTAGCCGGAGCAGGTAGCAAGTAGCAGGTCGCAGTGCAGGTGGCAGGTCGCAGCAGAAGCAGCAGCAGACGCAGCAGGCAGCCGCAAGAGAAGGAGGAGGAGCGCGGCAGCAGCGCTATTACTGTTCCTTTCTATCTGAGAACAAGTGCTGGGCAAGTCTGCATGATTTTTTGTTGTGGGTTGGTTCCTACCTCCTGTGCTATGCCTCGCCGAGGCCAGAGCATGGCATCACAGGATGGCCGCTGGCACTCAGCCTCTCCAGCCGACGCCTCACCAGGGAAGCCCTAGTAACAAAAGAGGGGGGCAGCCTTAGGGCCCTTTTGAGGAGTTCTAGGGCCCCCAAGGCTGTTTAAAGGGGTTATACAGGCATCTATAAAGTTGTGTTTTGGGATTTCGGGATGCAGATTTTAGGATTTGATTTTTTTTGTTTGCGGGGATTGGAGTTGGGTCGTTTGTCAAGACAGGAGTACCCTAGTTACCCTATGGATGTATGGAGGGGGCCCTTGAAGGGTCTCAGGTGGCTTGCCTTATGATTGAAGATCTCTTGCACGTCAAATGTATGAGATTTGCACACATGTGAATGTATGCACATACATGCCCGTCAACAAAAAGTTGTACGGCTCAACAATGCTTTGGGGCTACGTACTGGCCATACATGTGCTTCACCAAAATTCGATCATGTCTTATGTAATATCCCTTGTCAGCATCTGGGGGCACGCTAGTTCCAGACCCCGGCGAAGCACGCAGGATCCAGAGCCGATTTCTGGTTGGGGGGCTTTCAAGCAGTGGGCTTTGATGATGCCTAGCACCCTAAACCCTAAATAGTAGGTTCCACTTTATTTTCCATTATTCCTATATAACCCCTATATGATCCCTATAACCCCTGTTCCCTAAACCCTAAACCCTAAATCCTACACCCCTTTAGCATGAAGGAGGCAGGAAGGTCCAGACCCACGGGTGCTGTGACAGCAGCGATGATCTTACACATGCGAGGCATCTTCTCGGCAACACGTCCAGCAAGTGCAAGTCATCTAGGGTTTGGGGTTTAGGGTTCAGGGTTTAGGGTCGGAAATATCTCCTGCGAAGTGAACTTGCATGCCCTCTGCGACCCACCAAGCCAAAATGCTATCCAAATCCCTACGGCACTAAACCTCAAAATCCCAAGCCCTTACGCCCTGCATCCCTAAGCACTGGTCTGGCGTCTAGCTCTATGTGGGGTAGAAAATGCGTGCTGTAATCCAATACCAGAGATCACAACTGCCCAACAAGGAGCTATGCTGCAGCCTCTTCCAGGACCCTCCTCGTACCCTTTTTTGGGGTGGTTACTTCGGCTCTAATAGAGGGGTAGGTGGAGGGTCTAGATGGGTACACAAACATTGACCCCTCTGCAGCAGACCGCGCCCGATCTCCGCGGCCCAGGTATCGATGCTCTGCGTGGGCGTGCGCAGGACCAACTCCTCACCACCCCTTCCCAGAGGGTAAAATTGGTCTTTGGGATGAGGGTCTAGGGTTTACTAATACGGTGTTGTATTTGAAGTAGGCTTTCAATGTCGGGTTTCTGTGAATGTACATAGATTCCCTGAAGCCTATATAAACTCTGTACGCACATATCTGTATATATATATATCTATACGGATTCGCACACACACATGCTGCATGCGGAACTTGTGGGCAGAACAGGGGTATCGCACACAGGGAACCCCAACCGGACCTCGGGCATAAATGGGCATTTAATGGAAGTCACGCGTGCCCCTTCCTAAACCCAAAACAACGGCCATAAGGGCCATTATTCTACATACTTTCAGGGATGTTCTTAGGGCCTGGGAGTGCATCATAGCTATTAAGAACCGAGGTGCATACTAGGAAACACTAGCACCTGCATCTTCCCTACCTACCCAGACCATGGGCATGAAGTAATTGGATAATATTGTACCCTATGCTGCTTCTGGGTAACTTCTAGGAACCGTTAAGGGGATCTACTTTCTAGATCCCCCAAGAAGTCTACGAAACCCAAAGGCCGAAGTCTAAGATCTCCTCCTTGTCGCCCACGAGCAAAATGCGCAGAGTCTTGCCATCTGGCTGTATGCGCAGCTCCTACCATGCATCTGAGCCAAAGTCGAGACTCCTTAAAGGGTGATATAAAAGGGATGATATGGGGGTTTACCAAAATTAGGGGTACCATTTTGGGGGTCCCCATAGTAAGGACTATAGTATATTGGGGTCTATATTGGGGTCCCCTTATTTTTGGAAACTACCATATAGGGGACTACTATGGGGGTTGTCAGGGGGACACTAGGAGTTTCTTCTCTGTTGGGATAACTTATTGTGAAAAGTTATCATTATCCTGAATTCCTTATTGGGCCTGAAGAGA
The DNA here is from genome assembly GCA_905231905.1 of Symbiodinium pilosum. NCBI lineage: Eukaryota > Dinophyceae > Suessiales > Symbiodiniaceae > Symbiodinium > Symbiodinium pilosum. Next base: position 196,246 of record CAJNIZ010006669.1, on the reverse strand, counting down.
TAAGCATCTCATTCATGAAGCCTACAATGCAGGTTATACGGAGCAGAAGGCAACCTCACGTGCCCTAAACCAACATAGAATCCAAGACTCCCTACGTATACACCCCTAATTACTTTGTGGGACGCTGGAGTTGGGTAGTAGAAGATATCCTCTCGAAAACACTAACGTAAACCTACCGCAGCCCTTGAAAAGTAGGTTCCCAAACCCCTTGGTGCCTCAGCGCAATGTTGTGGGTTCCTGAACCTACCCCCCCCCCCCCTCACCAGGGTTCTAAACTTGCCAGCCTGTATCGCTGCCAGCAGGAGGCACCGACGCACGGCGAAGTCCGCACGCGATCCGAAGAAAGCCAGAAAGTTGTGAGAAAGTCGGCACCACTCCTTGTGGCTGGGGGTTTAGGGTTTAGGGATACACCCCCTCACCCCTCTAGTATTGAATTCTATAATTGAATACTCCCATAATGTGGTCATTATGCTATATTGGGAATATTTAACACTACGGGGCCAGGGGTTTAATATTAGGGGGAGGGGATATTAATGTAGAGCCCAAAAGATGTAGGGCCCAGGTAAGGGTGCTTTAGGAAGGCAACAAGGATGTTCAAGGTTTAGGGTTGAAGGTCGTAAGCAACTAGAACAGTGGAGAATGAAACGGGAGATGAAATCAAAGCTGGTGGTAAAAGAGGTTACAAATATTGAAAGAGGGGTCTTAAAAAAAAAACGAAGTTTGGGCATCCATTGTAGTACAGTGGCATAAGAATTAAAATGGGATAAAGTTGGCAGTCCGTCACTTCAGTCTCTGACATGCAGTTGCAGGTTTGGAGCTGTAAAAAAACCTGATATTGGAGCTCTTCAGCTCTCGAATTAAGCAAGAATATTTGCTTCCAAATCTATGCTAGTGTAAATTTAATGTAGACCCCTGATTCAGGGAGTTTTCTTTTGTACTCTCAGGGTTTGTACCCTTGGGTTTTGGGTCCCTAAACCATGGAATATGGCCCTCAATAAGGGTATCTGGGACCCAAAACTTAGGGGTACAAACATTAAGGGTACAAACTTAAAGTCTTTGACTGAATAATAAACCCCCTCCTTTTAAGGGCCTAATATTATGAGCCCGCTTATAATACCCATTAAGAGGAGGGGGTCCATTAATTAGGGGTCTACATTAGCCTATTGGCGAACCATGCGTTCTCAATGATGCTTCTTTAGGTCCTAAACCCTCAACCCTTAACCCTAAACCGGACCCGCCATGAAGCGCTGCCGAGGGGCCCTCTCCCAAGCAGAGAAGGGATTGGCACTCCTCAGGTCGTTTGGATTGCGGTTTAGGGTTTAGGGTTTAAGTTTTTTTTTTTACCCCACGGACTTTTACGGCTGCATGAAATGGATGGCTTAGGGTTCTGGGGTAGTAGAAGATTTCAAATCTACGTGGTGGTACTGTATTGGGAAGACTTATTCTGTTAAGCCCTTTGGCGGGCGGCAGTCAATTCCTTTGGCGAATTGAAACTCCGGGGATCTGCGACTGAGATGGAAGTGCATCTTTGGGGTTCCCGTCTCTAAGCCCTAAACCCTACCACTATGGGCTATTAGACCCTAAAATTCCCTATTAGGACTCTATTAAGGGTAGATTAAGGTACCCTTAAGGTCTAATAGCCCATAGTGGTAAACCCAATATTTTGGACTGGATATGCAATACTCCTTATGCGGGGTACTCCCAAGAACGAGCACCTCACGATTAACAACCCCGATTCTCCAGCATCACCGAATATGGGGCCTGAAAGGTCTGTTTGAGATATCCCATACAAGGAATCTAGAACCACAGTATTCATAAGTCTTTAAGCATCTAAATGCTAATCTTAGGATTCTACGGCTGGTTCGAGGTATATGTATATGTACACATAAATGGGACTTGTCGAAGCTCCCCTTCCTGTGGTTGATAGACCAGCTGCCTTGGGGAAATCAAGCTTACACATCCTTTCCGGGCTGCCCCAATCCTGAACACAGCTGCGGCCTAGGCAGGTATAAGTCGAAACTAATATGTTCCACAAGTTTCCCAAGTAGCTATTTACTGAGTATAGCTCTAACTGGCATACATTGACCAGTAAAAGTTGGTTCTAAATCCCATGCCCCTCCAAGTGAGGGATTCGTAAATTCAATTCCAGACAACTCTGAATTTTGCCGTGCGTCTTTAAAGCCTTCACCCGCGAAACTTTGCGCAGGAGCTCACCAGAAAAGTCCTTCAAACGACAAGAACTTGCCAGCAACCGTCGGTTTAGGACCCCAATATTAACCTTGTATATAATCCCTATATAGCCCTTTAATATAGCAGTTTCCATCTTATTTTCCATCTTATTTTCCAGTATTCCCATATGTCCCCAATGTAACCCCTTTATGCGGATTTGGGGTCTTGGGGTGGTAGGCCTAGCAGCCTAGCATCCCAAATTCCGGAAATCCTGTCAGACGTCATTCAACCGATGGGAGGGATCTTGTTCAAAGCATCTTCCCCTAGCTTCCGACCCAGCGGAGGGAACTTTAGGAGGTAAACGTTAGCTCTCTTCCCCAATAACCAGGGGTAAAAACAGCTTCAACTTTATTATAGAGACCCCAAAAGGAAGCCCAAAAAGTTTAAAGTTCTTCTATTGGCTAAGTAAGTTAGCTTCACATCCTGAAGCAATTTGAGGAGAAAAGCCCGGCCTGAGAGTCCGGATATCTGGGATAACTATATACGGGATCCAAAGGGTGGCTTTAGGGTTTGGGATTTATAGGGTTTAGAGTTTAGGGTTTAGGGCAAAGATGAGGCCTCCATTGATGGACAACTGCAGATCGATTCAGCTAAATGCTCTCAAGGGCACTTTGGCAGATCCAAAAACATCATCCATTGTAAGTCCGGAGTGGCCCTTTCACCGGACAACAAACAAACCTGACGATGGTCCAACTCGACTATGTCTGAACAGCAGCAAGGAAACAGATTTCTAAAATATTGTCAAGGGAAGGTCATAGTGCCTGTGAGCTGCATTGAAAGACACAGAAGGATCGACAAATGGGTTGTTCTCAAAATTATGGGCCCCTCTTTGGTCATAGACTGTATTGCGGCACCTACTACTCGGGATACCACCAAGATAGAACCTCAATTTTGGGAACTGCCCAAATACTGGCCCTGACCTTGCAGTCGTTCAGCAGGTCGTCCAAGACCTGCAGGCACAGAGGCAGCAGGTTTGGCTTGTAGGGTCTAGGGTTCCGGCTGTAATAAACAGATTTTTAAGTGCCAGTCATGACCCTCTTCAGATTGACCAGTTCAGGTTTAAACACTTTTCCATGCATAGCTCGGAATCGGGGCAGGGATCTGCTAGAGTCAATGATAGAGTAAATAGCCGCTGTCTGAATCAAACAATAGTCCCTATAACCCTTTCCTCTTTCCCAACTTAGCATAAGTAAGACAAAGGGGCTGCTGACCTAAACCCTCAATCCTAAATCCTACACCCTGAACCTCAAACCCTAAACCGTAAACCCAATAATCACTGGCCTGCCGGGACAAGGGTACGGGCTCCTCTGCCGCCACGAGCATGGCTTCGCCAAGGCCCGCGGAACACGGACAAGCCACAAGCTTGAGGGTTTGGGGTTTAAGGTTTAATGTAGACCCCTGATTGATGAACCCCCTCCTTTTAAGGGCCTGCATTCTCTATTCAGGAGCGGGACTTTATTTATCACAGGTCTGGGTTGAGGGTGTTCAAATGTGTTCAACTACCTTAAGAACTTTACGCACTTCTTTGAGCAACTTAAGATAGGGCGGAAACTCAATTTGTTCCGCTTAGGGCAACATGGTAAGCCTCACTCAAGAGAGTGGTGCTTCGTGAGTTGTAGTTTGGCATGGCAACCATCAAACGTATATCATTTTGGTACAGCTTCAGGACAAAGAGATGGTTCACCCTTTCAACAATCCTGCAGAGGCGTAAATGAGTGACTTGTTTCTTGGACAAACATACATAGGGGTTAAGAAGAGGATCTTCCAAATCATCGAGGCTTCTAGACTACGTGCTTCAGCTGTAGTGCGAGCCATGAGTGGCGTTGCAACTGATTCCAAGCGGGGAAGGAGCAGATGCCTGCTCATCATGCCAGCAAAGAAGCATGCGTTAAATTAGTAAGACATAGCACCTGTTGGGAACAAGGGATATGTAGACATGGAACAAATCTCCTGACAGCTCTGTCTTGGTTATTGCAGTCGGATAGCGGGGAGAACCCAACTTCTCTTTCCGCGGGGTCCCTTTAACAGGGCTTGCATGAGCATTCAAATGGTTCGCCAGGTAGTACATAGCACAACAAAGAGTGTCATGATAGAAAACATTTGAGCGGAACCGAATTCTTAGTTCAAATGATTACGCACCCTGTAAACCAACCCTCAGCGAGTTCTGCAAAGAGATTATAAGAGCGAACCTGCAACTAAGAGCCCTAAGACTCAACAAAGTTGGCAAACAAAGTTTCACCCACTATTTTAGCAAATCCAACGATTAGATCTCCCTAAACCCTCAACCTTAAGCCCCAAACCTTAAACCCTCCACCCTACGTGCAGGGCCCAGGCCGTCCAAAAGCGTGTCCAGCACTGCGCAAATCTCCCGATCCAAGCGCCGAAGCGGGCGGGCCATCGGATTTTGCGAGCTTAGAGCTTAGGACGTGCACAGGGGCTAGCAGGGGGCTTATGTAGGGTTTATATAGGGTTTACACAGGGGTTGTATAGGGTTAACAGGGGGTGCGGGTTTATAAAGCGCTTCTAGAGTGTTTTGAGTGGAGAGAGGGTTGCGGTCTGGGTTTTGGTTGGTTTGGGCCTTCGAAGTGCCGGACAACTAACGGCAAGTTTGCGGTCACTTTCTATGAGATATGTTGGAAATGGCAGGGGCCTTGCATAGAACAACGCGTCTGCATACCCAAATATGGTGTATGTTGATTATTTCCTGCATCAGACAGAAGCGTAGATACCTCCTAATCAAAACTTTGGACCCCGGCTGCGGCGAGAGGCAGTCAGCGTCCTTGCAATTCATAAAGTTCGGCTACACAAAGCCAAGAGAGGCTACATGAGCGTTGGTGCTTAGCATGTCTCGCCTGCGCTCACTACACTGGCCTTTGGTTAGCTAGGAGTGAAGGAATGGATTCCAATAGTACTCCCTATAGAACCCAATTCAAGTAATTTCCATTTTTTTCTACCCCGTCATTCCCAGCTAACCATTTGCCAATACAGAACGTAGAATCATGTTGAGAAGCTCCCAAGTTGAGCCATCGGTCTACTGTAGCTTGCTTGGAAGGTCGTTGACCCCTGGGGTTTAGGGTGTAGGGTTTAGGCTTTAGGGTTTAGGGTTAGCAAGGAGTGAAGGAATGGGTCCATGATATAGCACCCCCCCCTATACAATCTCATCCAATAGTTTCCATCTTCTTCTAAATTGCTGCAGTCCCTGCCAACCAGAGACAAGTCAGTCAATCCCCTAAACCCTAAACCCTCAACCGTATACCGTAAACCTAAACCCTATACCCTAAACCGGAAACCCTAAACTCACCTCTAATCCTATACCCTGAACCCTAATCCCCCCACCCCGATTCCCTCGACCTCCGCCCTTCGGGCCCACACCCCGGGCCCTCCACGCTTCCAAGGGGGTCCAGGTACCTATATCGGAGATACCTAGGACCCGTAATATCTGTCTTTGGGCCCTTATGTATACAGTGTACAGGCCCTAAACCCCTAAGCCTAGTATAGGTACCTGAGCCCCCTGCGACTGCAACACTCATCCCTTCAACTGACCCAACCTTCCGCCTAATCACCACTAACACTGGTACTGCACGGGCCGCAGCAACTACCTCTTACTGGTTCTCGTGCCGTACTACCCCCCAGTAAGACATAGTCTACAGAAGTCCTACCAGTTTCTACCCTGTACAGTCGCAACCTGACCATTAAGCCGCTTCTGAAACCCCTGCAACCACAAATTTGAGCTAGCTATAGTCGAAACTCCTGGCATCCCCCTACTAACCCCTGTAGTACTCCCCTATATAATTCCTAAGTAACCCCGGAGTAAGGGGTTCAGACTATAGCTTGTTTTGTCTCTCAGTGGCACGAAGCCAACCACTGGGCATTGCCCCCAGGATCATCCCTTCAGCGCGGCGATCGATGGAGAACCTGACCAAAGTTGTATTGGGGTTATATAGGGATAATGGAAAAGAAAATGGAAACTACTATTTAGGGCTTAGGGTTCAGGGTTTAGGGTTTACAGTGATTTTTTTGTTGGTTGAACGAAGTAAGATCATATTCCTTATATCCCCCAAAATTTAAAGGAGGATATAATCTGACTCTATATTGGGTACCATAGTAGCCCCAAATAAGATACTACGCAAACGGCATTCCAAAAACTTCTGGTCCTAAGCGAAGTAGGCGTATCCTGCTACTGCTACTAGTACTGCTACAATTGCTTCTACTGCTCCTGCTCCTACTCCTCCCCACTCCACTTCCTTCTACTGCTGCAGCTGCTGCTGCTTCCAACTACTCCTACTGCTACTGCGACTGCTCATGCTTCGGCTGTTGCTATTGCTATTGCTACTGCTGCTACTCCATTATTGCAACTACTAGTATTGAAGCCACTCGTCAGTTACAGGAAGGCAGTAAACTGTGGTTATATTTTTGCGTACTTTGCCAGCCGCAACTTAGGATATACTCTCCCTAAACCCTAAACCCCTAAACCCTAACCTCCCTCCCCCCGGCCCCCCCCTTGCTACGGGAGAATTGTTACGAAAGCTGCAGGTGTCTGAAGCGGTACTATCATGGACTAGCCGAGCCCCCCTTTGTGAACATGCGCCAGGAAGGAGGTACTTGCTAACAAGTGAAGCCACTTGATGAAGCTACCTGATGCTGTGTTAGCATAGATCACTGGTCAAACTTGTTGACTGCATTCAATCGCATACCAATCCGACTGTAATCCCAGCGGCAGTAAAAGACATACCTTGATTATGATATCTAATATAATGGTCCCAACGAATTATATGTGCTTCAAAGTATTCGTTCTTCAGAGATAGCCCACAGAATTCCTGCTCGCCTCCCATATCCCAAGCGTCTTAAGGCATCTCCTTTTCGCAGAGACTCCAAGATCATTAAGCCTTGGTGGATACATGGAACCCACTTCGCAGACCAATTTGAATCTGGAGTCTCACCCGCATTCTCAATAGGGTTTCGGGTTTAGCGTTGAGGGCTCAATCTCAGAAGCTGTGCCCGAACCTGAGATTGCCAAGCTTCTTCGAACATGAACATGTTGAAATTGCTTTGGATGCGCCAGCTAGAATGCGGCACTGCAAACCCTGCATCCTGCTATATGCAAATCTCAATCTCCAAGCTCAACCTGGAAGCGTGAATTCCCACCTCGAGCAAACGTCAACCAAGGTTCAGCGTACACTCTACACCGCAGGCAAAATCCTAAAGCATTGGAATCATCGAACCATCATCCAACCAGTTTGGAGGCCCTCTGAGACAGGGCAGGGCTACGGCATGGACGTAACTCAAACATACTTGCAAACCTACCGCGGGAATCTCTCAACGGCAGAGCATCGCGTTTAGAAGCAAACCCATGGGAACCCCAAGCCCTAAGACCACAGGACTGACCATGTGAGCTATAGTCTAAACTCCTAGTATCCCCCTTACTAATGGAGAATCAAATGGAAAAGAAAATGGAAAATGAAATGGAAACTCGTATTATGTATGGGGTTATAGGGGATTATAGTCTAAACTCCTAGTATCCCCCTTAATAACCCCTATAGTAGTTCCCTATATAATCCCCCACGTAACCCCCCTTTAAGGAGTTTAGACTATAGCTCATGTGCCACAGGGTTTCAGGGACATGCAGAGGCTTGGCCTCTCTTGGGCGAGCGCGCTGCTCGCCATAAGCTCCGCCACAGCGGCAAAAGGTCCATTGTCCTGGCTTTAGCTCCCGTATCTGGTTCTCGAGGGACGTGATTGAACTATAGTTCTATACTGCAACACGAACATGTTAAAGATCTAAAATAATTTGGAAAATGAGCAATGTACAGTCTTTGTTGGTTGAGTTGGCAGCTCAGGGGCGTACTTAGAGAAACGGTTGAGCGTAACCAACATCAATTTTATACAGCCTTCATACTCCACTATTCTGGTCCACTAGAAGCTTCAGGTAGGGGTTTCAGGGGCTCCGAGCTTGGTGCTTCAGGGGTCGCGCAAGAGCCTCCAAAGTCTTTCCGATAAGCACTGTAGAGTTGGTGACAAAATTGAATACCCAATGACACAATGGAAGCGCCCCTCGGCAACTACACTTTCAAAAGGATGGAACCTTTGTTAAAAGTCACAAGGGTTGCGACTGCTGGACACCATGCTAAGACCCCTTATAGTTTCAGGAGGACGGAATCTTTATTGAGGCGTTTTGAGACATTCCTGAAGGGACCCCTACAATCCTCTTGTCTTATACTCCGTATATATTCCCAAGGATCCCTGCTGTTCCTCATTTCCCCCCAAATGAGCCAGGGGCACGATGTAGTAATCGCACTGAACCTGCAAACTAAGCACCCAGGGCTGCTTGTTGAGTGCAAGTGCTCTAGGAGAGCTTCACTGCACTACGGAAAGGTTCTCTGTCTCGCCCAACTTGATGTGTACTGGAGAAGTCTGAATACATCCCGACATCACTGTGAAGTCTATTGGAGGTACCCAATACCATAATTGTACCAGGAAGACAGAACCACCATGTTGGTCATCATAAAACGCCCGTATAGTACATTTGTGGGGATTGCAGCCTTAAGTTGAAGGCTTGGGGTTCTACCTTTGGACCCCTTAAGCAGCGTCAGTCGTACACTGGAGTCAAGAGCAGACACAGGAACTCCCGTAGGATCTAGGCCTCTCAGCTGTGTAAGACATGGCAGGTTGTCAAAACTATGGTCCATTATTGGGGGGCGGCTCTGTACGAGAGACTCCAAGAAGCACCACAATTTTGACAACCCAGAATATACTTTGACGGTAACTGAGCTGCTGCTTCCCAAACCCCTAGGCAGATCTAGAAAGTAGATCCCCTTTAAGAGGTCCCAGGAATTACCCAATAGTAGTGTAGAGTACCATATTGGCGGGATGTACTTTCTAGATACTCATAGGGGTCTGGATTCTAGTGCGACATTGATGAAATTAAGCTGGCGGTTGGCCCCACCTAGTTGTGGAAGGGCTTCAGCTTTGCACATATGAGTGCCTAGGGTTTGGGCTTCAAGGGTTGACCATGGCTGGTGCAAATCTGCTTTGACGGTGGTGCAAACGCCGCTATGAAGTCTGGGAAACAGCCATGGAAAGGTTGCAGACTCCGTCAAAAACCGTTCAATATGGCACTGTAACCCCCCCAAACCCCAGATAACAACCCCTAGAATGTATAAACCCCAAACCCTCGCCCCTGAGAAGCCGCCCTGAACGTGAACCCCTTCAACACGGGAAAATTGGAGCGAGGAGCCTTCTCTCCAGGATTAAAGCCATTTGCAAGCGGGTAGCCCAGGCGCTTCCTTCTTCGGTCAGCTGGCACATTCAGTAGAAAGCCAGAAAGTTGGAACGCCTATATGCTTCCTCTCCAAGGTGAGATAGCAAGTGAAAGACCCTTTCTAGTTTTGAAGTTCACATTTTTGGCTTTGCCTTCAAGCCCAACGCGAGCGGCCCTAAACAGCAACATATTGCGGCCTGCTAGAACATGGAGTGCACTTCGGACTCACTGGAAAATGGATGAAAATGTTTCCAGGCCTGCATAAGCAAGGGGAATGTGAATTGATGAGACCTTCGTGTAGTGATCATGGTTATGAGGCCATCCAGTGGTGGCGGCAGCTGCCTCGGTACAAGCTGCAGTACAAGTAGTGGCGGGCTATGTTGGTGGTGACCATGGTGGAGACGTCGCAGGAATAAGGACAAGGTACCAAACAACTGACAGCCAATTGTCGAACAGGCTTCTGTGATTTGAAGCCGACTGCAACCTCACGCTCCAACACCTGTACCTGGAGCAACGATTCCGTAGGTCAAGTTTTAGCGAACAGAAGTGTCAAGGAAAAAACCTGTCCAATTGCCTGCGCAGATAACATCATTCAACTCACAGGCAAGGGTTGTGTAACGTATCCTACCGGTGTGTGCAACAATAACAAGACCTTTCAATTCCTGAGGGTTCTTGAAGGAGCAGTTAGTGGATGGATGTTGCGTTGCCTGCTGCCTCTGGACCGAGCCTGTTTACGAACAAGTTAGCCCCCACTCTCCGAATCCAGGGTGCCGGCACAGTTTCGCAGAGTCGATCCAGGCGCGTGTCAGAAACCACGTAGAAACTGGGCGCACGTTTGCTGTGGTTAGGCTGAAAGGGTATGCATGTGTCACCTTCAACGAGGATCCTGGGTATTGTGCCCCCTTCAAATGGGATCCCTGTAATGGAGTAAAACAAAGTAACCATTCGCATGCGCATGCCACACCGAGGGGCCTAAGAACGTTGCACCTGCATGTTGGATTCGGGCGGGGTCATGGATAAGAGGTCTTGTTGGAGGCGCAACCAAGTGATATGCTGTGTTTCAGTGCCTCAGGAAATTTCAGTTTGGCTACTCCCGAGTCGGGGTCGCATTGACGTGCTTAACATTCATTCCAGCCCGTGTAAATGCCTTGCAAGCCGAGGCTACAAACCCAAAGGGCGCATGTAGGTGCACCGTATGTACTTCAGGGCCAAAGGCATTCCCATACGACTGTGGAAAATTCGGCAGAAGTCAGCTCGGCCACATAAGCCCGACACCGAATGCCCACCAGTGCAAACAGCCAGCTCTGATGCGAACTATGCCCAATGCGTCCACTAATCGTATCTACTTGGGTGCCAAAGTGTATATGGGAGCACTTTAGGGCTCTAAGTATATATTACATTTACCTACCATGGACCCTTTGCGAAGATCATTGGAGCCATTTGCACGAAGCAACAACCGTACAGATGTAATAGAGTTTAGAGGAAAGATGGCTTCAAGTTTTGCCATCTAGGCCTGTTGGCATCGTAGGCTTGAGAAGGGCAGCGCCCCCCCCCCGACCATAGTTCTGCCTATGGAGGCTGAACTGAGCAGGATCATTCCTAGTAGATGGTACCACGTCACTCAATCAGAGTGTTCCGGTCTGCAATACGATTCACTTGGCCTTTGACCTGCAGTCAACCTTTGGAACCACGCAATATAGTTCTGACATGCCTAGTTGCCAGTGTAGTCATTAGTACCAGTCCCTGGCTATAAAACAGCTCACCCGATAATAGTAAGTTTTCCCAAATGGTGATGGGTGGTTTTACTGTTCCAAGAGGGCATTGAAAAACGTTTTGGGAACCATATACAGAATTCCTGAAGTTTACCAGAGAGTTGTTGCACAGTGTGCCTCCCCGCAGTGACGAACGGAGCCAGAAGCTCAAAGTTTCTGATCACATCTTCCTGAGGTCCGGATCCAGAGCATGAATACCTACCCTGCGGCTCCGCTGGCTTCCAGTCTGTGCAAAACCATGCATTTGCAGGAGTATGGTTGGCACCCGGAGGAAAATGGGATCTGCCCCTGCTGATGTTGCTGTATCTGTATCCCAATTCAGAAAATACCAGACAGCGAAAGCATGCAAAAACAAACAACATGCGCAGTACTGCGCACTAATCCGCAAAACCCTACAACCACGTGGGCATTTCTGTTTGCAGGGCCGCGCTTGCCTTGAGAAGTCCCGCACGAAGCCTCTGGCCGTGAAGTAAAAACCCTGATGGTCCGAGTACCCAATAATTGAGTACACCTGAATTAGTTAATAGCCACCGTAGTTCAGTTTGGTACAGGTTTGGGGGAAGTATGCAACTGTAGGGTTTCCCAAGAAATCCCCTATGTAATTCTGCATAGGGACCCACATAACCCCTTGACAATCCCCATACATCCCTTGAATTCCCTAGGGGCCTCCTATTTTGAGAAACTCCGTTGCTGGCCACTTGGACCCTTCGGGTGAACAGACTCCAACCTTGAAGTGGCTGGCATCGTCAAGAATGAAGACCTGCATTTCAAAAGTTCTCAAGGTAGGGGTACCCTAGGGACACTAGGGATACATAGGGATTATGAGGCGATTAGAAGGTGCACTTATTGGGGATAATGGGCCCGTTATGGATCCAAAGAGCGGAACACCCAAAATGATCCCAGCACCACATTAGGAAAACTGGGGGGAAGGGGGGTCCACTTTCTGGATCCCTCAGGAGTCTGGGTAGGCCGTGTCAAGCCAGATAACCGCATGTTAAGGCAAATTTGGGATGCTTGCAGCCGAACTGAAAACAAGCACTCCAAGCAAGCAGCCCCTGAGGGGTCAAGTCGTGTCTCGGCCATTTGGCGGTCCGTCTGCAGGTTTGGATTCTTTTTTCAATGGTTTTATGATGTGGGACTCGAGTCTTGACCTTACAGACAATATGCCCCAACCCTACAACAAGTGCGGAGGTTGCATGCCTGAACATCAAAGCCAACATGATTCCCCGGAGTTTGCGGAATACGTTCTCGCTCACTTTATGTAAGAAACTTGGGATTTGTTCTTACTATTGGGCTTCCTAGTGTGTCTTCCCGTAAATCCCACAAGGGTCCATGTAGGTATCAAGTATATTCTCAGGCTTCTTAGGCCTCAAGTAATTCCCGTTTGGGGCCCACATGTACTAAGTATACACTTATAGCTACATGGTAGTTAATCAAAATGCCGGTCCCCAAAAACCGCCGTAAGGTAAGTTTCATGTTGGGTTAAGATATTCCTTTCAGGAGGTGCGTTCACGATGGTCCCGCCTTTATAAGGACCTCTAGAACAACCCCTCACGTGGACCCCTTGGGAGTGGAAGGCCTTTTGTGCTCTCGACGCGAAATCGGCCTTGGACTGGACGGAGAAACTCTCAATGGGGGACCCTCTATATGGAGTTTCTCAAAATAGGGGTTACTTGGGGATAGGGATGCAGAGGGGACATATAGGGATTACGGGGTGTCTACTATGACTTCTACGTGGGCATCTTTAGAAAGTCCCGTACGGGTCAAAACTCAGGGCCCCAGTGCGTACCCCCCAAAAACCACCAGCACAGAGGTGCATGGGCTTCGTTGCTCAAAGCTCCTTCTGTATCGGAAACACGAAATCTTGCCAGGGCACTCTGGAGTCTGAGGGCTTCAAGGTAACACTGTTCAATACCGACACGAGATTGGAGAACAGACGGATCGCGGCGCATGAGTCTTCTAGGGGAAAGGACAGACGAGGCAGATGCTCATGCAGGAATTCGAAAAAGGGCAGTCCTGACTGTTCGTTCAAGTCGGCAGTCTATCCATGATGCACTCAATATGTGAAGGATTGCCGGAGTGAAATGGAAATCGCCACGACATAGGGAATTAGTGTATAGGAGTTATAGTCATCTGTACTCGGAGTTTTAGGAGACTACAGGAATATCACCTGATTAGAATTTGGAATTTAGCCTACCTAGATGCTTCCACCCCGGACACGTGACCCCTGCTTTGACACTCACCTTTCAATGTGTTTCTCACAAGATGCCGGCAAAGGTGTTCAGGGTTTGGGGCTTGGGGCTCGACATATCCAACTTGCTTCCTCCCTCAACTTGACACCTAGGTTCCTAATCGCATTTTAGTGTTACAGACAGATAATATCCACAATGACATGGTGATGAGCCAGCTATAGGAACCACCCCACCGATGGCCAAAAACGCCGATGTGGGAACTGTTTTTTTGGCATTTGCAAACACAGAGGTTGCTTTCCTATTAGAGAATACCATGCCCAAACGGAGGAAATAACCTTATCCTGTATTGGCAATGATGTCTCGACTGTACATGTTGTTATTTCCCGTGTGGGAAGCAAGCTGACCTGAAGCTCAGCTCTTGACCACTATTTGAAGCATTTCTGCGTCATCCTGCGCACATACCTTGCTGGGGGGAGGGGTTGAGATTTGGCTCCGAGTGTACGGAGAGCCAGGTAAACAGGTCAGATTCTCAGATACAAAGGTCGATAGTTTTTACAGAAGAAGTCCCTATTTTCGTCCTGTGTCCTTGTTGTCTAGTATGTTGATGGTACATTTGTTATGGGGCTGGAAGGAGGATAGGTGCAAAAGGTGCATCTGTCATCGGGTCAAGATAGGGGATAGTTGAGGGGTGGTTTGGGCTTATAACGGCCCTATTAAGGTACCCCTACCCCCACACCCACCTAGCCAATACACCCTTCCCCCACCCGACCGCTTGCGCAAACATAGCCCAGTTCGAATGGCCCTCCGGCAAATCGACCCACGATCCAATGCAAGAGGCGCAGGTTGCAGGGGACTGTCTTAAACCATCCCACACCTGCACACTACACACTATGTCCCGACAAGTAACCTTGGTAGTCAGCTTTCCCATGCTGTACATTAAACACCCCAGAAACACATAACTTTGACACTGTCTCTTGTACATTCGAAGGCTTGCTTCTACCGAAGGATCATTAATGTAACGCACTGGGCTTCATACTTATTATGGCTGTTAATCACCCCAGGAGCAGATCTCCAGTTCTAGCATTGATCCAATATCCTAGCATGCAATACCTTGTCCCAGGAACCTCAAGGTCTGTAAGACTGATGGCCACTTTTGTGGGTTTCGGGACATTACTTTACCCACTTTTGGGCTTCATGTAGTTCCCATTCCCCCAGTTCATGCTCAGCAACAGGGGCCCTTCGAAGCAACAGGAGGTAGTTATTCCAAGACCGCTCGACAAACAGATGCAGTTGCTGCTTCCCAGTTGGCGGAAACTAATGCAAGGGTCCATGTTGTAGCAGGGGCCGAGGTTTAAGGACCCTTTGCTTTACATGAAAGATACAGATTTAAACATTCATTTACACATATATATATATACACATGTATTTGTTGTTGTATACACATGACATATGAGTACCTTATGTCTCAGCCCCATGCACAATCCACAGAAGACGCCTCAGAAGGCGAGCTCCTTTTCATGGGGGCTGTCTGGAACGAGAGGGTTTCCAGAAAAAAACTTTGCACGGCTGTAATGTACTATCATGCCGTTAAACACAAGGCGTTAGGTACTCAGGGTCATGCAGGATTTCTTGTCTCAAGAGGAGTCTGAGGAAATGTTGTGTTAAATACAGGAAACCCTGTAGGAATTTTCTTGAGAAGCCACAACACGGCCTTCCCATTCTGGCCGCCGTCATCGCCCCTATCCCCCGATACGCATATGGGAAGCATTGCGTAGCCGGAGGTTCTCTTATTATCTCGCCTGAGAACCAGCGTGGTAAGATCTGCAGACAGCAACCCCACACTTGGCCCAACACGACAACAACAAGGGCACGAGCCCAACAAGTGTCCGGGATGCGTATTCAATCAGCTGGTTTGCTTACGCGAGACAAATATGGATACATGGTCAGTCATGTGGCTTCCTAACACAGCATCACTGAGTTCCTGACCAGCAACCCAGCAAACAGGCACCGTCTCAAGAAGAAGTTGTGCTTACATGCATCAGCATGCTATTTGCGGCTTTTATAATGTGGCCACGGATTCCTGAACCAGCCCTGATCCTGGACAAGGATACCAAACTCAACTCCACGTAAGAATGCGCCGCACAGGGAGGGTATTTAAACAGGCGGCACCTCATGGAAGACGATGCTTCTTATAGGAAACCATCTGAGTTCCATCCCAAACCCCCAAACCCAGCGCCTCCCCCGGCTGCAAGTCCTGCAAGGACAGCCCCATCGGACGGTATCCCGAAGCAATGGTGTCAGCCTTCCACTCGCCTCCACTCGGACTAGGCTTACTTGGACTCTAAGGATCCCACTGTTTCACATTATGTCATCCTGTGTTGGGGCGTACGTATATATATATATATACATATCCCTAAACCTAGACGCGGCCATAAGGCACCTACAGTTTTGTAGAAACTCCTGATCAAATGACGTTCTTAATTTTGTAATGTTCGCCTCGAGTTTGGGGGCAGAGGGGAGGACAGCAGGTAGGAGTTGCTTTCGTCTGAAGGAACAATTTTCACATATGTTCACGGTGAATTGTGATTATTGGCATCAGCAACCCACAATTTGATGCTTCTCTGCGTAAGCTTTGGCAATTTTGAAACATGTTCTATTCAAATCATCTTCTATCGTGTCTTCATTATGAACATCGCTCGGACGTTTCTCACGTATTAATTCGAGAAACGAAAATGTTTGGAGGCTCTCTCAACGTCGGCAAGTTTCTGGGGCCGATGTGACCTGCAAGAGCCAAAAAGTGTGTGACCTACGTTATTCTTGGCATGATGGCTACCATGGCCAATGAACATGGTAGGTGTTCAGTGGCCCCGCTAGGCCCTGAAAAAGACCTCACAAGTTAACCCTCATCGTTCACCAACACACACACACAACTCGTTCATCATATCCACACAATGTAGAACCGTCTCGCTTTGGGAGCCTCATGGTGGCGAAATGCTTGGATTCTCATTTTGCGAAGTGCAGAACTGTCGTCGCTTTTGGGGGTTCGTGGTGACAAAGTGTAGAGCTCGTATCAGAATTGTCCGGCACTTTCGGATCCTTTCGGTGGCGAAGTGCAGAGTTGTCATAGCTTTCGGAGCTTCGCGGCAGTTGCTGTCAGGAATTCACGATCAGACATGATACGGGTTCATGCTCCAAAAATGTGCAGTTGCCGGCGGGGAGGGGTGCAAACCCCCAATTTTGAACCGTTGATGAGTGTAATAATGTTTTTATGGACTCATTAGACATGGCACGGGTTCATGTTTCAAAAAGCAGGGGGTTGGAGGGCCGCAGCACCCCCCGATTTGCAAAGCCATTTGTGGCACTTGTTGATGAGGATCCTTTGCGGCCATTTTTTGTTTCCTGGTTTCTTTTCGTTGCTCGCTGCTTCCTTCCTCGCGTCCTTCCTTCCTTGCAGACAAAACCGCACAAAA
>CAJNIZ010006669.1:160056-173252 GCA_905231905.1 Symbiodinium pilosum | reverse complement strand
TGGTAGTAGTGGTAGAAGTAGTAGTAGTAGTAGTAGTAGTAGTACTAGTACTAGTACTAGTAATAGTAGTAGTCGTAGTAGTACTAGTAGTAGTAGTAGTAGTAGTACTAGGAGGAGGAGGAGGAATACTAGTAGTCGTGGTGGTGGTGGTGGTGGTGGTGGAGGAGCGCTAGAACTAAGAGGACAGACTATAGTACTCTGCAGATAATGGAAGTTGGTCCTGAATCTGCGCCAGCGTGATAGGATCCTGGCCGGCCAAGGGTCGGTTTGATGACAAAGCGAGGCCTGATAAAGCTAAATGGGACTCTGAACAAGGCAACATACTCCAGACTGGCTTCTAGGCGGATTTGTGCGAATGCATCGTGACTTTAAGACTCGCCCAGACCTGGAAGCAGATCGGATGTCAATGACAAGGCGCACATTGTTCAGGGAGGGTTTGGTTTGAAACGAAATAGGCTCTGCCCCAAAGCAACTTTGGGAGAAACCAGTTTCACTGACCGTTGCACGATAGCTGATGCAAGCATTTGATAAATCTCATTTGAAACAATGCAACCTTCAGCTGATTCTCATGGGAGTTGCAAACTCACGACGTATTCAGATCCCCATTTTGTTTGCTTCGAGCCTGCTGACTCAGTTGAGCCAAGTGAAAAAGGGGCAAGCGTGGCCACAGCTCGTCAGAAAGAAGCCGCCTGGGTCTTCCGGTGTGGGCGCGTCTCGAGGACCACCTTGCCCAAAAACAGTAATCTGCTCTGGAGGGGCACGTGCTCTTTGACCCTAGACGGCTGACTGGTGGAGGACTTCAACCCTCGCTTATTCCAAGCACAGCAGCATCTAAAACCAAACCTGGGATCCGATTGCATGTTAGGGATCATGCAGAGATGGTGGACCAATGTAAGGCAACCTCCATCGTTGTCATATTCGCCAGCGATGGCTACTCCCGGCTCTGATTTTGCAAATGGAGAGGTCCCAGGTGTAAGGGCAGCGATGGACTCCGATTGAAGCCACTGTCCATTCTCCAGGCGTGAAACCATAAAACAAGGGCTCCAATTGCATAGTCCAGCTCATCCCGACCAGTGCTGTATCCAAGCTGCCAGTAGAACCATGTCATCGCGCCGACTATACCAGACCCTGCCATGGCAGCATGAGTAATGACAGCAGTAAAAACCGCCAACGCGCTAAACTGGTAGCATGATGCGGCCAAATGGACCAAGCAGGCAACACATCCAGATGCAGCAAGTACAGTCAGCATGACTGGCCCACATACACACCATTGCAATCGCTTGGAGCGCCCTGCTGCAGATTCGAAGCCTTCACCATTAGCATCAATGCTATTGCAAATGCCATGGCCATAAATTGATGCATATCTCGTCAAAGGGCTTGCGACGCGCTGCCCGTAGCAGAAAGAGAATGTCCCGAACCAGGATACCAAAACAACCACCGCAAACAATCCCAGGTAGCTCAAGAGATACACATCCGATGGAAGATCAGCTTCTTTGCACAAGAGATAGGCTGGCAAAACTTGGCATCCCACGACAACCCACGGAAGGCCTTTGGAGTTGACGAGCGTTTGAGCACTGGATGCGTACGCTCCTGAATGGCACCAACGTGCGAAGTGCTCACAGTTACCAGTAATAACAGAATATCCCAGGTGTTCTTTGGAAAGCTGCCCGTTCGCACGCCGGAGAACTGATTCTTGCAGCTTGTGGTCAACCGGCTCACAAACCACCCAAAGGGGCGATGACTGACAAAAAGCCGCCAGAGAAGTAGAACGCACGATCGCATGTACTCGGCGGCGTTTGCACCAGGTCCCGGGATCGTCGCCATCTGAAAGCTTGCAATAGAAGTCAACTTTGCTGACTTGAGCAGCCACTACGCTGCCATTGCGAGAGCCACATGACACATTGACATCAATTGCATCAGAACCTGCCACAAGTTCAATGACACAGTCTTGCCCTGCATAGATTCCATGATGCAGGAAGCGGGCGCACTTACTTCTTCGAAGCACTGCGACGTAAGCACCTGCTCTCAAGCTTGGAAGGACGCTGTCAGCTTCAGCAGCTCTTCGCAACTGGATTCGGAAAGGTATCCGGATATTCTTCTCCACCCGTGGCTCTAGTTTGCCTTTTGCCGACTCGGATACTTCAGAGGTAAACTGATCAAGATCAAGGATGTCCGAAAGTTGCTGTTTGAGATGGTGAATGATAGTTTGTGTGAAGGCATTGCTGTCCTTCAGGAAAGATCCATGGTCACATGCAAAATAAAGAAATGCCTGTGCTCTCAGGTCTTTGTTGCATCTAAGGATGGTTTTGCGACGAACAGAACTGGGTGCGACAGGTAGCGAACAACCCTATGAAGATGCTGACTCAGCTTCTTGAGCATGTAGTCAACTGGAAAATCATCTTCTGGCCTCCGGGAGTCTGAGGGCTGGATGATGTGCAGCCCTTGCTCGTCAAAGCCATGGCAGGCAGCATAAAAAAAGACCCGCCGAGGCTCATGGCTTGCGAGAATGCTGTCCGCAGCATCGAAAACTTGAGAACGGGTAAAGTTTGGCAACATCTGACACTTTTCATCCGAATCGACAAGTCCGCAGCTCAGCAAGGCCGCCTTGAGTGCAGTAGCATCAGCAACGCAATTGTCCAGCTGTCGGCCATCTGCATTTTCATCTGCAGCCAGAAGCAAGCAATGTGTGACACTAACTGCCCCTCGGCAAGCATGGTCCAACATCATATGTCCTCATCGGCCACGCATCATGCTGCGTCAGGGTGGTTATCAAGAACCCTCTACCCTCTTTGCTTGTCTTCGTGCTTACAAGAATGAGTTGAATGTATCCACGCCATTCTTCAATTTGACCATGTAGCACCCTGGCAAGCTTCCTTACGTTTACTGATTCGGTGCAGAACCTGAAAAGTAGAGTTGGGAGGTGAGCTGCTGCCTGTACCTAAACATCAATATAGTTTCGGATCAAATTGAATGATTACGCTTGATGAGGTCCCATTTGTGAAATATGCCTGCCTGTTGCCCTTTCTGCAAGCCATCATATGACACCTGACGAGAAGGTTTCATCCAAGACTTGGGGAATCTTGCATGGGATTTCTGGCTGGCGACGGCAGTTGTGCTTGGCATTGGCCGGCATTCTGGACCAGATAGAGGGCAATGGGCAATCCCGTCTTGTGTGGGCGTCACTTAGTAACAGAAAGAATGAGAATTGCCTCCGGTGTTCAGCCACAAAAATCGAAGGCAACCTGATTTAGCCATGACAGCATCTCCACAGACACGCAAGGCTTACACCTAATCTCTCCCTATGAAGGAACCCCTGCTGCCATCACAAGTCTCCTACAAGCAGATCTTTGCAGCAATGTTTCACCCACTTAATGCCATCCAAATTATAGTTCCGCCGGAACTCCAGTCAGAAACAGCTGCATGACAAGCACCCAATCTCTGCACTTTACTCATGGTTCCTAGGGGATACATCCTCTTCCCGACTTGCGCTAGCCAGAGGATAAGGGCCTGCGAAGCCCGGACCCCAAAGAGACGGGCTCCTAGGCCTTGCTGGTTCACCAACCTCGAGGACAGCGACTTGCTTGGGCTCAGGAAATTCCGGGCTTCAGGGGTTTGGGGTGAAGGGCTTGATCAAGTAGGCGTTCACCTAAATTTGCCAAAATCCATGGAGGAAACCCTGCGGGTCCCGGAACTTATGAAACTACCTCTCAGTCAGGCACTAGTCAAGGTGGTGCAGGATCTATTGCCTCAACAGCGCAGCTCTACCTTTCAACGTCCAAAGGGTGGTTAAAGCGCTCGTAGAGTTGGGCCTTGAGCTGCCATCAAGTGATACGTGTGCTACGCTTCAAGCTTGTTACAACCCAAACACACAGCAACATCATGACTTACTGCAACATTTACCTGGCTTAGTTGCTGTGCCCAGATAACAATGCCGATGCAGAAATTGCCCAAATTGGATCCTCCGGCTACGGGCATACCAAAAAATCCTCCGAGAACTGACTCCCGCTTGTGAAGCAGCCCAACACACGTGTACATATTTCCCTAGACATGGCATTATTTGAGCTTTCCTGTGTCGCGTCTATAATTTCCTCGAGCCCAGGAGTAGCTTCGAACTGCAAGAATGCAGGTAAGCCTTCAAAGCAATGACCACGCTTCTTACTTTTTACAATGGCAGAAACAAGAAATGCGAGGTAGTACATCCACAGATGGATGGCCATCCGGGCTCGGAGCAATTCGTAGCCAAAGGCGACATCATCCACCAACAGCGTCTTGGAGCCATCCTTGTGCTGTCTGGTGTCTTGGGTTTAGTATTTGGAGGCTTGCACCGTCACAGGTGGGGAAAAGCACTACGAGGACTCCATCCAGCGCTACCTATGAACATGCAAAAGTCCTGGCTCAAGGCTTTGGTTCGGTCCAGGGGCTGGATATGAAGGATGCTTATGACTTTGTTATACTGTCATACCGCCGGCATCCGACGGCAGGATATTGATCCTCGCCTCCAGTGCTGAACATTGCTTGTACCTCTGCTTCTGCCTTTGTCAAGTAGCGCTGGATAGCCACTATCAGGGGAGAACAAATTTGGTGTCCTAGTTGCGCAGAAATTTCAGAGTCTGAGCTATTCACTTGCCCCTCCAATTCAAATGCAACCCCACCTCAGCTCAGGGTGGCGTGGTTGTGAGGTGGATGCCCAATGGACCCTTCTGCTATACGGGTTTGCATATTTCCGGTAGATCATTGCAACTGCCACATAGCTGTTGCAGAGTCTGCCCAAAGACATGGCCCTCGTCGCACACTCCACACTTGCGAGTATCAGTAGCAACAGACCCTACACAGAGCGTCCGCAACACAGCACGGCCGGCCTTCAGCAACTCACGATCTCCTTCACGGTAGTAAGGCCTCGACGATGGACTTACCTGCAATTACCCCTACCCGACTCTTCTTGCCTACGTACAGGTGCGGCAGTTTTAGCACAATCTCAAGCACGTGGCTCTTCCATGCACAAGCTGTTGTTTGTTTGACAGTTCCAGGCTTCTAGCTGTTGGCAACATGGTCCATGCGCCTAGGCAAGTCCATGAATCGTTACACAATATGTCGCAAGCATCTTTGCAAAGCCTCCCTCGACATAACGCAAAAAGAGCCTGCGTTGCGCCGTCTCCCAAAAAAAGAAACCAAGACTTGTCAGCTCGAAGAGGCTTAGCAGTGCACCCCGCAGCAACATCCGAACAATTTCTAATCTCTGCAGGCCAACATGTACGTGGGCCTGTGGGAAACCATGTTCTGAAACGCTAGCATCTCGAGCGCAGCGCCCTGCTGTGAATGTAATATTTAAGTAGGTCAGACAACTATGTGAAGGAAGGGCAGCCGCTAGAGTGGTCATGAATGCTCATGAGAGTTGCCAGATCCTCTAACTCTCATATACTCCCTGAGCAAGAACCGGACCGCAGTGAAGGCGCACTCCCCGGACAAGGACTCAGACTTTCAATGCATATAACCGGCATACCGGCAAAGTGCATGGGGCCTTTGCTGCTGGATTTGGCTGACGGTCGCCTGGCGTGAAACTTGCAGGTTACCCTCCCACTCATACATCTTTCTTCTCTGGATGCTAGGCTGTAACCCCTTCAGGCAGGAAGGAGATTCTTGGCAAACTTGGGGGTAGTAGGTTCAGGCCATTCATCTGTATGCGTCCAATGCGCGTAAGACGGTAGAATCAAGATATCCAATTGTTAAGGTGGGTTTTCTGGCTTTCTGACTTTCACTGGATTTTCCAGGGACGCAGGATTCATTGCAGGCCCCACGGCACCAAAATGACAATAATATTCTTTCATGAGCTGACAGCAGCAAGCAGTCAGTGAAAGTCACACCTTAGTTGGGCAAAGTTGTGTGTCCAGCCATCCCCACCACTTTTCTGGAGGCCACCCGCGACTCGTTGCTTAAAGCTGTTCTACTGATATTTTACTACAACAGTCAGCCATAGGTACTGGTGTATCAGCATGATTGCGCTGACCTGGCCTGAGCCTACGAATTCCATGTGCGGCACCACCTTGAGGCATTTAGACGGTCGACATGTCTATGCCCACAACACAAGACTCGGCTAGATGGAACCATAAAGTATGCCACAATGCTGCGCTCACATGACTGACAACCAAACCCCAAGCTTGGGAGCAGAAATGCCAGCAAATCCGGCTCCATGCGCAAGAGCAGGCCAGATAGGCCCTGCCACAGTCGAAGTCCTTCTAGGCAAGACTTCGGAGCAGGCGCAACCGTGTTATCTGCTGGCTCTGGCGTACGGGTGCAAACAATGTACGCTCATGCTTCTCCTTAGAAACGCTTTTACAAAAGGTTTGTCCCCTAGCACTCCACACATTCTGCAGTTCGTGGTAGTGAGCGAAAAGGCAATCCTACGTCCTAGACCATGTCTAATTAGTCAGGTCCTCACGAAAAACAGGTGAGCAGCGCCGCCGATACAGCCAGCATTCACCTAGGCTGGTTCAGGCTCGGCCTTCCCACCTTCACATCCGGAAGGACGCAGCGATTCGGGACTTTTGGACTTTAGGCAGTTAAAGCCGACCATTGTACGCAAGGTTGGACAGCGGTGGGGTGTCACATTTCTCAAGCGCAAGCTTCTGGCTATTATTAAAACACGGTTTGAAGCCTTAGGTACGGGAGGACAAGAACTGCTTGGGTCCCAATCCAGTCTCCTCATTTGAGGCTGATCAGCTCTCTGTGTTTGAAGTGGTTCGTGTATGGGCGTCGGTCTTGGCATCTGCAAGGGCGCTCCTTGCACACGCGGCTGACCAACTGCAGTCGTCAGAAAAATCCAAAATCAATCTGAACCCAGCCTCAATCAACAACTGCCAGGAACCAAGCAATCAATTCCATCTTTCGTAAACTTTCCACCCGCGAGTATATGTCTACAATGACACGATATCAATGTTGGAGGCGGTCTCAGGATGACATACAGGTTGACAGATGGCAAATCTAAGTCAGTCTTTATCCTTTACACATGTAGCCCCATAACTTCAAAGGAGTGCCGAAGGCTTCTCTGAGCCTCCCGCCGGAAGCCCGGCGCATGAAGGATTGACAACCTTGGTGCGGGGGAATGCGGCAGTGTCCATGCCGATGATCGTGCTTTGAACGCCTACTCTTGGGCCATACACACCAGAAGCTTCTGAATGCCTGTGTTGATGGACGGATTTCCCGCAGCCGCAGACCGGAGCCAAGATTTAATCAATATGGGGGGCTCAACAACTTTGTTACACGTTTTGCGTCGTGTATCTCAGCAACTTGTGTTAGACGTTTTGTGCGTATGTGAGGTGGGGCTTACCAAAACTAGAGAGAAGTACACATATATCCAGTCGGATCTCTGTGAGTTCCTAGGCATGTAAAAGTCCGTGTCTATATGCGTCTGATCACCCGGAATGCTGTGAATATTTATTCACGATCCCAAGCTCCAATAATATCCAGATCCTAAAGCCCTAATCCCTGGACCGGTTTGCCGCCTACAGTTGAGGTTTTTTTGAGGTTGAGGGTGTGCGAGTGCTAGGCACGAGAACTCATGATTTTAGAGTTTCCCCGCCAGCCGGAGCACAATACAGCAGTTATATCAATGCAAAGGGTCCAAGTAACAATATGGTACTTGCATTGAGATTACTTCCAACTTCTAAGACTAAGATAGACTTGGGGGGATAGGTAATTACTTCTCGAGCGTGGGTTGTAAGTACAGCTACAAAATCCCTCTGATCCCAATGCCATCCCTCAGCCCTAAACCAAGTACACCATTCTGGGATTTGGGGGGTTCCCAAAATTGGGGTTACCATTCTGGGGGTCCCATAATCAGGATTATAGTATTTTGGGGTCTTTATTGGGGTCCCCCAATCTTGTTAGTGCGGCAGAAGCCTTGGCCCCGACCCCGCGTTTGCTGTGCACATCGAGACTGGCACTCTTCAACATCCTGGGTCCAGGCGCTGGCCCAGGGTTACAGGGCTGAGGTTTATAGTTGGTGGGGTTCAGGAGTTTGCCGGGGTGGGAAGAGCCGGGGGCCTAACTTCATCACATCAAATGAGACAAGAATAGCTGGGCCTAATCAATCCATACTGCATCATCGGGATTCCAGGATACCTAGATTCCCCGTCGCATCTGCGACACCATCGCCGCTGTGTACAGAAGTAGACTACATCAGAAGGATAACTCTGACTCTGCATAGCCTTGTTTCTGACCTACATATATAGATATATATATAATATGTATAACAAATCAGGGACCATCTACCTGAGTTTCGCACAGGCCTCGAGACAGAGCCTCCCCGATACGCATCTGTATCATATACGCTTTCTGCACCGGATTTGATTCGATGCTGGTGAGAACATGGGCTATTCTGCGCATGCCAGCATTTACTGTGTAGTCAAGCCCAATCAAGTCCATGTGCAGATAAGCGCCCAAATGTAACATCAGCCCTGTTAGAATAACTGGCGAAGCGGATGGGCTACCAAAATGTTGTCTCTTGCAATAAGTGATGCAATGTGGACTTCGGTAGCATTTCTTGGTTGAGTCTCTTACACAGGGGCCTGCCTGATTCCTTTTGACAGCTACGCGCAGCGGCCGTTTGAAGACAAATCAAACAAGTTGTAACAGCTCACTCGGCTGACAAATATGATTTGCTGGAAGCCTGGCGTGTTTCAAATCTTTTCCTTCCTTTCCCGCATCAGAAGGGGCTGCTCGAATTCCTCTAGAAAAGGGCAGGGTTCCATGGCTTGGTGGCTTAGGGAACCAATGTCCACATGCATCGTCAGGCATGGCCTCCGTTTGAGCAACGTAAGCAGCGAGGATGTCTGCAACTGTGGCAGAGTCCTTCCAGCAGGGCCAAGACCCCTTTTGGGATGCTCTGGAAAGTCATAGCTCTATTCCCCTATTGAGTTTTAGCCTCAGAAAAGCTGAACACGGATTTCAACAATGACCCATAAAAAGTGCCAACCAACAGGGTTGGGATATAATGTCTGCTCCCCGAAGCTAGGGATGCCCGATCAACAGCTGGGAGCTTCCAAAATTGAGGCTGCATCCGCGTCAAAGGCTTTTATAGGTCTCTATGGGGGTTATACAGGGATGGATTATGTGGTGAATGGTTTGGGGATCAACGCTCAGGGTTCAAAAGATGGGCGGTGAATTTTGATGAAGGTCTCCATAAGAGGGAAATAGAAAGAAGATTGCATGTTGCGGTATATGACAATCGTGTCTGGGGCGAGTTTCTGGTACATGAAAAACCCAGCTGAGCTGCCATTGAAGATGGAAAGTCGTGGGAGTTGCCTCCTTTGCAGAGTAAGCACATGAAAAGTTTGCCGTCAATTGCAACAATAGGACTATGGAACACTGATAGTTTCCAAGCGACCAGTTACCAAGATCTTACGCCCAGAGCCAGTACCATGAAAAGAGCGTGCTTTCACTCCCCAGCTTGCTGACATCTAAACCAAACCAGGGGCGCTTAGCTACGGGCTTCAAAACAGGCCGCATTTAAGCAGTTACCCCACCCAAGCATGATCATGTATCATTGTATGTCTCTTTCCTAACTACAATCTTACGCTTGTGTGGCCGAGTCTGACGTACAGGTCCCGACTATCTACGACAACAACTTAAACAGGTTGGGTTCCTGTCCTGGCGCCCGGAGAATGCGCAGGCGTGCCGCTGCCAAATGGCGAAATCCTGTCTGGGGGAAATTTCCCCTCGTTTGTCTCCATGGTCTCCGCCCCAAATATATACACTTGCAAAAAATTCCTAGGGAGTCCTATCTACACTCACCAAAATTCAACCCCTAGTTCATATGGAAGATGCAACATGTGGAAAAAGCTGAAACGAGATCCTCTATCACCTTGGCCTCTGAACTCTCACAAGTTCCGCGGCTGAGGTTCCTAGGCCAAAACATGTCTACACTGCTTCAATCTTATAATGGGTCGTAGGAACCTAAAGCGCTTAAGTATACCTATCCGGCTATTGCACTAAGCAAACTAACCTCACACCGAAAATGGTTCAGACTTAGAAATCAAGCTTTGGTGGTAAGCATGTGAGGTCATCCACGGGTTTAGGGTTTAGGGGTTTAGCGTCTAGGGTTTTGCCAAACCCCCATCCCCCCAAGAACAACTATGGCAGGATACCAGAGTGGCATCCAATTGAACATATTTAGCAATAGGGGGACAGCCAGAGACTCGCCTTCAAAACACAAGTTTGGTTATCCAGGGTGAAGCATGCTGAACGTTAATCTCAAGAGGGTTTTCATTGTGACCCTGCACCGCGCTTCCAAAAATGATGAAACCACAAACATGCTGGTGTTAGAAGAGGGTATTCAGGCAAAGTTAGCGCGCCACCAACTTGATCATCGACAAAAGCTCTCGCAACTTCAGACAATATCCCACACCATCATGCACAATGACTACTGCGGGAGCGTCTTGAATGCCAATGGGTAGCACATAAGTATTCTTCGTGCATTACGCTGGAGACCTCCCTGTTCCTTGCTCCCGTGTTCGCATAAATACCCTACGATCAAGCAACCCTTAGTCCTTTGTCTTGAAACGCTTAACTTGCTCACCCCAAACCCCAAACCTCAGATTTTGACCTTCGCTGAAGAAGCCGTCAAGAGCGCGAAGCCGAAGGCGAGGGATGTCATTTGGACAATGCTCCCTACGCCCTAAACCCTAAACCCTCTTTTAGCTTAAGGGTTTGGAGCGCACTCAGGCTCAGGTCAAGCTATAATGACTTCAGAGTTTGGTGTCCTGGCTTGTGGTTACTAGGAGGCACTGTGGGTTGGGGTCAAGGCTTTATAAAAGTTCAGGGTTATGGTTCAAGGTTCGGGGCTAGACAGCGCAGGATCTAGAGCTCAGTGTTTGGGATTCCCGGCATGATCGGACTTATGGCGCAATCAGGGCTTCACAGAGTGCAAGACTTCTGGGCCCATGCCGAAAAGCACCAAATCCTCAACCCCCAAGACACAATATGGCGTGAGCCAGGTGAGCTATAGTCTAAACTAGTATCTCCCTCAATAACAATTGTAGAAGTCCCCTATAAAAGCGCCTAAACTGTTATAACCCCCTTAGGGCAGTTTAGACTATAGTTCAGGTGAGGTCACGGTTATTTGCCAGGCAGAAGCGACATTGAGCCTTCGAAGGCAGTCTAAAGCTGACAAAAAGAAGGGATTAGGGTTTAGGGTTTTAGATTTGATGATTAGAGTTTAGGGATGTAAGTTTTAGGGATTAGGGTCTAGGGATCTAGGTTTCAGGGATCAGGTGGTAGGGCTTCAGGTTTATGGATTAGGGTTTAGGGACTTAAGTTTTAGGGATTCAGGTTTTAGGGATTAGATTTAGAGAGTTAGATTATGGGGATTTAGGTTTCAGGGGTTGGGGTTTAGGGATTCAGGTTTTAGGGAATCATTTTGGGGGCGTCTAGGACACTAGGGTTGAAAGGGCCTGTCAAACCAGGGATGTAGAAAGTCTCTGGTTCAGATCAGCTGCAAGTTGAAGCTTGTCATCTGCGCGCAGACTTGTTCACCAACAAATGCCCCAAGATGTGCAGCTGATAAGAGGTAGGATGCCCAGTACGGTTCAGATGGACACCCATATGAGCCAGAGTCTAGACTTCCAGTTTCCCCCCCCAAGAACCCCATAATTGTTCCCTGCAATCCTTGAAGGACTTTAGACTATGGCTCATATGTAGACTCATCAATGTTCCTAACAGACTGAAGAAGAGCATGTAACCAAATGTAATTGGAGCGAAATGCAAATTCGACATGCTCTGCAGCCCTGGTCTTGCCTTATCCCGAACTCCTAAGTCCCTGCTTCACAACAATTGGCTTGATCAGTTCTGGTTTAGATGGGAGGGCTTAAGCACAGTCGGCTATGCGCTTTGGCCGTCGTGCCCTGAAACGCGACGTCATCAATGAACAAGCTGAACGCCTGGACGCAATCCAAAATCCTAAACAGTAGTTTCCGTTTAACCCTACATATAACCCTGAACCATAAACCCATTCAGGTTAGGCCCCGCTGTAAACCCTGATGCCGCAGCCCTAAGCAGGAGATTGATCCACAAAGGGTTAACCTGCTGAGGTCTGTGACAACCTGCTAATCATGCCTACAGAGGCAAGTTCCCTGAACAGTGCATCTTGCGCGAAGGTTTCCAAAACATTGGGGCCTCCCTTTCGGGAGTGGTAGTAACATGCTGTGGTGTACATGGGGGCCCGAGTTTATGGAAACCTCCTTCATAAATCAAATCCTTCTCAGAAAGGCAGTCGAGACCCATAGCAAACCCACGG
This sequence comes from Symbiodinium pilosum, assembly GCA_905231905.1. Classification (NCBI taxonomy): domain Eukaryota; class Dinophyceae; order Suessiales; family Symbiodiniaceae; genus Symbiodinium; species Symbiodinium pilosum. The sequence continues at coordinate 160,963 of CAJNIZ010006669.1, read as the reverse complement.
TCACAAGTCCATAACTTGTGCCTAGTTCGGGGTCTAAAGTCTATGCACAGTACCTGCTTGTTGGGCCCTAAAGTACGTGAACATGAAGCCTACCGCTTGCGAGCTCTTTGGAGACCTGGGGACCTCGAGTAGCGGAGCTCAACGACAACAACTGTGAAGTCGTGACTCTTTTCCGTTGCTATTCCGCGCACTCTGCGCGGTCTGCGGCGAGAAGTGCACCGCCTTGACGCTGCAGCACTGATGCTTAGTGGTGGTTAGTACGGAATGAAGAAAATCTAAAACAAGATGGAAACTAGACTATAGAGCTTAAGGTTCATGATTTAGATGGTCAGGCATGAGGGCGTGCATCTCTACACCAAACAGCAATCCTGGTTCAACTCCTGATTGTCGCTCTCAAAACCATGACTTCATTCCAGTCCATGGTTGCAACGGGTAGGGAGCATACGCATGGGGCTTCATTCTGGTCCAAAACTATGTATAGACCCAGGAATATTTAGGAATAGAAGGAAATCGTAAAAGGCTCCCCTGAGGGTTAATATAGACCGTACTGCGACACTCCCATATCTTATGAATGCTGAGGGTATTGAACATAAGCAATCTCGAAACGGGGCTAGCCTTTCTGTTGCTGCAAAGCCCCGAACCCAAGATCAACCTTGCACACAATATGCTAATTACCCTGCAAACCGAAAACTACCTGAGCCGTCGCAATCGTTGTAAAATACTGTACTGGCCAGGTTTCCCCTCATCCCTAAGCCCTATGCCGTATTCGACTCCAAACCCGAAGATCTAGACCGCAAATCCTATACCTAACCCCTGAACCCTAAACCATACAGCTTTATAGCTCTCCGTCCGTAGATAGAATATGGCTTTGGGTATATCATGATAAGATCCCCATATACTGCATATT
>CAJNIZ010006669.1:140988-159956 GCA_905231905.1 Symbiodinium pilosum | reverse complement strand
ACCCCAAACCCTAAACCCAACAGTAACGACCTCTTGCTGCTTAAGGGGCCATCCAGGCTCTGCGCCTGCTTGGCGCGCTTGGCCGACTGCTCCACGCCCATCGCGGCGAGGCCCAGGGCGTTGGCGATTGCCTACGGTCACCCTTAAGTGGATAGGGTTTGGGGTTTAAGGTTTAGGGTATTATCCCCCTTAAGTAGATAGAATCTGGGGTACAATGGGGGTCTTATTATAATATACCCGAAGCCATATTCTATCCACTTAAGGGGGGGAAATAAGCCTGAAGGGCTTATGGCTGTGGGCTTATCAGGGTTAGGATGTAGGGCTTAGGGCTTTGGGATTTAGGGGTTTGGGTTTGGGGTATAGTGCGTGGTAGCCTTTAGCGTTCAGGTCTTGGGGCGGCAATGATTACGTAATTAAACCGGATTGCAGAAAATGATCGGCACTGTAGCTACTTAAAAATCCTGCATGGCCCTAAGTACCTTAAACCTTGGGAATTTTAGTACTATAGTATACTATGGCCATGCAGCTTTTTTAGCATCAGCAGCAGGAATGGCCTACTTCAAGTATGGCTACATTTCCTACAGACGTATTTTGAGCAATGTAACGGACCTTTCTTATAACTAGCCACGCACCTCCAAGCAGACTCTGAAGCCAAGACCCGCTGACTGCAGCCGAAGCGTCAAGAACGGAGCCCTCGCCACCTCAGAAGCGTTTCTGCTACGGTGGATACCAAAAATCCTGCATGACCCTAAATACCGTAACCTTGGGAATAATGGTACTATAGTATACTCAGGTCATGCTAAACCTTGGGAATAATGGTACTATAGTATACTAAGGTCATGCAGGATTTCTAGCATCAACAGTAGGACCCCGGTAAACACGGAACCTGTATGGAGCCTTGCACTACACCATAGCCATGGTACAGGGCAACTCCATGGCTAGTGTATGGGCTTCAGGGGTTTGAAGCAAGGACATTGGCAAGAGTCACTCAGGTTCTGAAGACAGTATGGAAAGCATGAAACAGTACCAATATTCTTCCCTCATCATCCGCAAACATCTGTAGTATAACTGGCCCCGCAAATCTCATGTTGATCAGATAGACCCCTGCAGCACATGAGGAACAAAATGCAGGGGCGACTCTTTTTTGCAAGACAGCAGCATTTTCCACATTCCAAGATGGAGCCTAGACATTTCAAAGACAGGCCCTTTTTCATTCAGAAACCTTGCCCACTGAACAGAGTTCATTGCCGGACATCGCTGGTTCCTGTCAAGAGGACAAAGACGACGACTACGACGACGGCCACTACAACAACTCCTCTTCCTCTTCCTCTTCCTTCACCAGGTGCAGGAAAGAGGAGAAGCGGCTTGTCCGTTCAAATTGTTCACAGCTTACAGTTTCGGCATTTTGTTTTTGGAAATCTTGAAAGTCGGGTAACGACTCGCTTAGCCCTAGGCTGCCACACGACTCCCAAAGCTCCGCATGCATGCTGGTGCAGTGCTAGCTGCTCGGGGTGTATGCTGAACATGCGTCCCACTTCAAAGAGAGTCCTCTGAATTCTCTCCTAGTCGGACTCTGGCAAAATAGCTCAGCAAAGGCACAAAACGGATCCACAACCGTGTGGATGCCCTGTGCTTTCCTGCATGGGGGCGTGGTGGAAATGAAGAAATGACGTGGGACGCGGATGCATTCTGGCACTCCTTGTCAGGACCTAGGGGAGATTCTGTCCCACAGGAGTCTCCCTGAAAATTTCTGGGTTGCTGTTAAGGANNTTCCTTAACAGCAACCCAGATTTGGCAGGCACATCGGTGAGGGATACATCCCCAGAGAAGGGCATCCCAAATGAGCACATATGTGGAGTTTCCTGTCAGGGAAAATGAGAGATCGGGCGCAACTCATGAAACCCCGTGATGACGGGTTCTGTACTACAAGAGTGGCAGTCCGCAGCGTCTTTTTGGGATGCTGTTCATACTTGCATATCTCTTGTTGATCTCTTGTGCAGTGCAACTGTAACCCAGACCCGGGCGAAACAGGCCCATGATAGTCAGAAGATATGCTTGCGGTTGCCACACCATTCCTCAATCCAAACCCCCAAACCCCCAGAAGCCCTAAACTCTATACCAACCTTCTGTTTCTTTAGTCTAAACAACAACTGCCAAGCCCATGGAATCATTGTCACACCTTTGGTTCTGCATTCTCAGGTAGGGCTATCACAAAGTAGCCCTGTCTACTGTATGACCATGTGCTTTATGCCCTTGTTCTGACTTGTTGCACAGCATTATGCTGATGTGTAAGGCCTAAATAGTCCCCGCCGCTTCACCCCGATCCACAGCGTAAGCCAGATATTGACAAGAGTGTTGTGGGATATGATGTTGGTACTTGGTCAAGCTTCTACTGAAAGGGGCTACCCGTCTTCATTAATTCCTCTGAAGCTGAACACAGACGCTAAACCCTAAACCGCGCCAACAGGCTAAACCTGCAAGCCTGAACCATTAATCCTGACCGCTGGAAGTCCCAAACCGCAATTTTCACACCCTATTCCCCCCTCGATCCAGAATCGCTTAAACGCCAAAGCCCTTGACCCTAAACAGCCATTCCCAAAACAGGTGTCCTCCATACATAGATACACACACGCACTCTCAAAACAACAAACCTGAGTCTAGGCCACGCACAAGAGAAACTTTTTTTGGAAGTTACAGGAATCCCTAAACCCTAAACCCTGAATCCTAAGCCCTGAGCCCTAAACCCCAAACCCTAAATCCTAAACCCTGAAACCCTAAACTCCAACCCCTAAATCCGAATCCTAAACCCTAAATCCCAAACCCCAGCTGAGCGTCAGGTAGCTGCAGGCCAACTGCACAGCGTGGACCCCAGATCCGGAAGTCCAAGTAGAGAGGCCCTTTCCTGAGGATCACCGTTCTAGAGTTTCCGATTTAGGGTTTTCGGTTTAGGATTTAGGGTTGAGGATTCAGAGTTTAGGGTAGAAAGTTTAGGATTGAGGGTTTAAGGTTCTGGGTATAAGGTCTAGGTTTTAAGGTTTAGGGTTTAAGGGTCAGGGTTTAGGGTGTACGGTTTAGGGCTTACGATTTCAAAGCTCCGGTGCAAAATTTGACAGGGATGTGAAGGGTTTGGCCTGGAAGGCATGTTCCTGATGCTTTATGGCCTTGGTGGTACAAGTTTGAGGGATCTTCACGGTGGGATGCCTAAACCCTAAACCCCAAACCCAAAACCCCATGGGTCTTAGCAGGGATCTGGAGCCTAGGAGTGAGACTCTGGGATCTAAGCTTCAAAGCATTGGAATGGGACCTGATCACAGGGTTATACGGCAAGTTAAAAGTGCGCTTATCATGGCAAAGCGCTGACCTGACTAATAAGGCTGAACAGTTCTACATATCCACAAGATGCATAGCAAGAATGCTACTACAAATGATGACAATACTACGTACAACAATGCGGGCCTGAATGCCTGAGAAAATGTCCTATTCCACAAGGATCACACCATGCATGCCGCTATTAGCCTCTTTCTGGTGGTGTGCCCTTTGGTTCGGTGTCGATCTGCTTGTCCATCGGTCAGGTTTAGGATTTGCCAACTCATTTCTCAGGTCTTGTGCCAAAATCAAACTCCCTTGATACGTCCCCGATGTCCAAAACCCTTCCTTCGTATGGGAACCTCCCAACACAGGCTTTGCAGCCTAAAGCCCTTTCACAGCTTCAAGCTTCACAACATTGAGGCTGCTTCTGTTGCCCCTGCTCTATCATGACAACCTCATCAATGCGGCGTTGTAATTACGGAGGCTAATTCTCAGAGAGTATCCTTGGGAAAACCTGGGTGCCAAGTTGCGGATAACATCCGGGAAAGAACCGCGATCAAGTGCTTCATCCGCATCCTTAGATGGCGGCTAAGCAGGCTAAGCATTGAGGGTTTAGGGCTGAGGGAGTCAGAAGAGCTGAGGTTGGACACCTAAGGCTTGAAGCTTCATACCTTTCGAAAAAACAGGCAACCATAATCAAAACTCTCAGGTGTCAAAACTCGCATGCGCCTTTCCTGCGAGTGCAACTAGCACTGCCAATGTAGCTATTAACATCGCACGCGCTGTCATTTGTGCTACGATTACACAGATGAAAACATGTTTACCTGGCATGGTACTTCCAGCATACTCAGAGTGCTGATGTGTGTACACCACAGCTGTGCGCCTACAGAGTTGCTCAAGCCGTGACATTTCAAGGTTTGTAGAGTAGTGTGTGCAAGTCTATCCATATGTATATGCAGATGAAATCCAAATCCACTACTGAGTAGTCCGAAGCTTCAGAAAGCAAAGCCAAATGCCGTGACGGCTAATTGTCTGAGCTCCCCCTACCCCCAGGAAACTATTTGCTTGCCCAAATCAGGGCCTTCATCCCAGCAAGAAAGCCGGTGACCTCAAAAGAACATCGTTCCACACCTCGTTTTGAAACACTCTCACATGCCCTTTCAAACTGTCCCATCCACTTGCAAGTAGATACGGCTTAACTGGATGTTTGTAGCAAGCCGCCCCCCTTGTGAAGCAAAGGTAGTGCGTATAGCCTGCCTCAACATGCAGCTTTTTGCTTAGTCGGAAGGATTTGCACCTTGGGAGTCTGCGGCTCGGGGTTTCAAGGGCTCAGGGCTCAAGGCTTTAAGCTTTGATGCTTTGGGCGGCTGGGGCTTTGGGTTCAATGTACTGAAAAAACCAGCAGAGACTGCATGACAACATGGGTGAGCCTCACTGGTGCGGCTGGAAGAGCTTGTTCAGTCCATTGGCTCTTACCTGGTAGTCTTCTTCAATGATTGATTCAGGGTGTTCCTTGCCCAGTTTCTTCCACCAACTGCTTTCCTGCATGCCGGAAAAGAGAGAATTCTGGCATTAGTCAGGGCCAAGGACCCAGCCTCCCCAAAACAGAAATCTGGAAGTCTGTGCAAGCCCTACAAGCCACAGGCTGAAAGACCAAAACTGCAGAATAGTCCTCAGACCACAATCCCCCCTGCTCCCTCAAATCCATGAACATCACCAAAATATGTCAGTTCCAAATATGCAAGGATCCATTCGGAACGGGCTCTTACGGCCCTGCAGTGCCAAAGACTATGGCGAAAACTTCCCTTGTGATGAGTATTTGCCACATTCATGCGGCATGGATGCTGAGATCCAAAGCAGGGTCCATGTGGCTATATGATACATAATTCGACCTCAGGCAGCTATGCAGGAACCACTTGGGACCAACGTATATATTGTATACTTCCATGCCTGCATGGACCCTGTGGAACTTATGCCAAATTTCAGGCCACCACACGCTTTTAATGTGCTGATCTTCGACCACACCGCGATCTGTCCTCACCTTGCCTAGAGCCCCGTCTGAACTTGTAACCCACTGCCCCGTCTGAACTTGTAACCCACTGGCTAAAGCCCGGCTGCAATCCCCAACAAACTCAACACTGGCCGAAGCCTATGCTTCTCTCAAGCTTCTGGGCCTCTTCTGTTTTGATGTTAAACCTTACCTGGTAGTTTCCCTAAATAGGGGAGCACAATATAGACCCTGATTTTAGGAAACCCCCACTTACATCCCCAAATGTCAGCCCGAGCCCCGGGCGCTGAATCCGCTGCGGCCGCCCGTTGCTTGCAGCTTTCCGGAGAAGATTACCTGAGCGGTGCATCTGCATCTGTGGCCCTGGTCTAGCTGATTTTCCCTGGCTGAAAAAAGGTGTTGGTTGTTTTTTCATAGCAAAAAATCGTGGGTTCCCCAGAACTGGGGGAGTCTTTTGGCGGTCCAATACAGGAGTATCGTATTTTGGGGTCTATATTGGGGTCCCCCCGTTCGGGAAAATACGAAAATACCATATCATGGATGTATACATACCCCACATGGATACAGGGTGCCTACACAGCCACGAAGTTGCACATGTGGAGTGATATCACTGGCCAGGCCGCCTAGCCATGGAAGCAGCATCTTGCAACCACGCCATGTAATAGTCAAAATGATAAGAAGCCTTAAAAAGAAAAGCAATAGTTGTTACAATAATAAGACTAATAACCAAAACACTATTCTTAATAACATAGAGCAAAGTGTTGTCCTGCTGCAAGGGTCACTACTGCGGTAGTTTCCACAGAGGGCGCCCAACATAAACCACCCCAAGCGTTACAATCCTTTTTAAAATGGGGACCCCAAAAAGAAGGTGTGCCTAATTTTTTGGAACCCTCATATTCAGTGCATGGCATCGAGTTCATCAGCTGTTTCGGCTTGAATGAAGACTCCAGCTATGGAGCTGGCCAGAGGCATGCTTGAACAGATCATTACCGTAACGCTGAGAACAGCCACGATCAGTTCGCCACAAGTCCAGAATTCCTTCCATACGCAAGCCAAGTAAGAGCAAAATTGCAAGCAAAATACGTCTCCTCTGACGGAATGGAACAACAAGGCCGGTTACCTGCCATAGTATATCTGAGCTCACATGGATGATTCCAAACAACAGCGTCCCCAAACACTACAATCTCGAAATGATGCAATTATCAGGACTCCATAACAAGGGCCGTTGATATCAGGAGCCCCCATATCATGGATTGCCCAGCCACGCGCGGCAGGACCCGCCGCCCAGAAGCAAGTAGGTAGGTACTGTTTGTAGACTTCAGGGCCCAGAGTAGCATCAGCCGTAGCATGTGCATCCTTCAAATTTTTCAGAGCTCACAGAGTAAGGCTCTTTAGTTTTTGTTGGCCAGCTACTGGGGGTGTCTATGCCAGGCCGGGTATATAGTCATGCCCGTCTTGCTGTGCACCTTTTTCTGATACACCCTGAAAAACCTTGCCTGCCATAGCTGCAAAAAGGCAACACATTTCAGACAAACATGTGCAGAAATTAACGAGGCTCTGCTAGAAGACCTGTATGCCTCATATCCTGTACTGTACAGGTACGGAAAGATTTAATTCTGACCATCTGCCAGCATCCCGTAGTTGCCTTACAAAGCCCAAACACGAACCCCCAACAATAATTGAGCATACATGGCACTTTGTGCCAGAGGAGTCGTGCGTGGGGCCTCGGTCATCAGAAGCGGCAGCAGCAGCAGAAGCAGGAGAGCTAGCAGTCGTAGGAGAAGCAGGATGAGGAGGAAGAGCTGCCACTACGGCTACGGCCATGGCCTGTACCCAAAAGTATTTCTATGTGTTCTTAGTATTCTGCAGTCATGACCTCCCATCATGATTCTGAAGTTCCACAGCGCCTGAGCCCGTGACACCTGTTCGGCAGCTAGCAGGGCCAGATGTGCTTTGTCAAGCCACCTCAGGGCCAGGCCCCTACTTGCTGGCTTACAGGTTGTGCCGGTTTCTCCCATTGTCGCGGCTCGCGCTCCGCCCAAAAAAAACAAGAAGGTGAGGTATTATACTTGGTCCACATGAGGGACCTAAACTGCTGAGAGCAACCCCTGTGGAACTTACAGATCCTGGACATAAGATTAAGCTAGTTGGACTTTGTATGCTACACGGGCACGTTCAATATTCCTTTTGTTGGATTTAAGCCTTCGGAATGCGATCGCGCGAGGCGTCCCGGCAAACATTTTTTGGTTGGGCATTCTGTACAAGACCACAATGGGATGATCATTTGCTTCTATCAAGAAGCAGTCCAAAGTACATACACCGCGAAGCTGAAAACTGCGCAACAATAACAGCCCGGCATGTCCCACCACTGATTTCGTTGCCGTCAAGATGTGGCACCAGCATTTCAGAATCACATGCCACAACAAACCCCTCCTTTGCGAGTGCCTAGAAAGATCAACCATACATGCATTCATTGCCAGATGCTTGGGCTGCTATTGCGCATATCTCTTACGCGCCTTTTCAGTCGTGCTTAGATCTCGCGATTCCATTCCAGCACGATATGGGAAGCAGATTCAAATGAGGGCTTTAGAGCGCCCCGCACGTGTTGAGACATACTTTGCCATCGTGCCTACCAGCAACTAACGCCATCCGCCCTAGTAAAGAAAATGAACGCACTCACTCTTATTCTGAATGAAAGAAAAATCCAATAAACATCAATCCAAAAGCTCATGTGGGCATCTGCCCCATGTCCTCATAAGCAAGGAATGCCCTAAAATAGGAATCCAACAAGTGGGACACTTTCACACCCTGGCCAGACAATTTCGCCGAGCTGCTGCCAATAGCCCCCGCCTGATGCGTTTCGCCCATGCTGGCCATCACGTGTTACCTGGAGGCAGGGGACGAAAAAAAGTGGGGTAAAGCTAGGTGCACTACAGGGTCCCTATCGTGATTCTGTCGTATTGGGGCTTGTTTCTTATAACCCACCTTTCTTTACTGACCTTTCGAGCCATGTGACTGGATGAAGTTCAAATGCTTCCCGGCTTCAAAGCTGTACCACGAAGGGTCTGAAACTGCTTATTGAGGGTTCGGAAACTCTTCTGTTATCAGTTAAGGTCACCCCAAGTGTACCCCTAAATGATGCAACCCTTGGGAATTGCGGTGCCCTTGGCGGTTCAATCCTGAAAGGATACCGTGCGCACTTTACTTCAAATCTAAAACGGAAAACCTGAACCCAAAACGCAAACCTAACCCTAAAACCTAAACCCGAACCCCCATGTACATTATGGCTGGCCCATATGCAGCCAAGTGCTTTGACATCCGTCTGCATGAAGATGGCGCGCCCATCTTTAGGAAGCGCCTGGCCGTTTAGGGTTGAGGGTCTATAGGCATCCTGCGGTGAAGTGCCCCTGAAGTGCCCCTAAACCCTGAACCCTAAAACCCTACACCCTAAACCCGAAACCCCAAACGCTAAACCGCTTAACAACCTATACCTTGGCTGCAAACTGTACTTAGAATCCCCACAACTGGACTTATGTAGGTGACCCTAATCCCTAATCTTAAGTAGGCTTCCATTCCCTGAAAACAAAGTGGCTGCTAAGTCCCCTGAACCTTCAAGGACTCCAGATTGGGGTTTGGGGTTTAGGGTTTAGGATGTCTCAGGTTTTGTACAGTATAAGGTATTAGGGGGTTCAGGCTCGGGTAAATTTTTGAGGGGTCAAGTTTTGTTTAACGGCCTTTCGTGTGTAGGCTTCTCATGGGTATATGAAGGTATCACCATACAAGACTTTCGGTAACCCTACCCATCAAATTTGGACCCTATAACCATGTGACTACAATGAGGCCCTTATCTTAGTTGGGGTTACCAAAGTCCCCTGGTTAATGCACCATGCCTTTCTTGGGGATTACAGGTTTCAAAGGCGAACAACCAGCAAGTGTACGGCAGCCATGCGTGAAAACACAACTCTATCAGGGTCTAGGTTGGTCGCACTTAGTTTTCTTCTTGTTGTTATGACTGCTGTTATTGCAGATATTATTGTTACCTTTATTGCCATTGCAAATATCATTACTACCTTTTGAATTTACAATTACTATTGTTTCTACTATGATTATTGCCTTTTTTGCACATATCCAGGAGTTGTGGAGGGGTTTGTGGGGATAAAGTGCAGGCAGCGAGGGGTTACACAAAGTGTGTGGCTCCTTTAAGCACCTGGGTCTTTTGTTGGAAGCAGTGTGTGGGGCTTATGATGTTGGGTTGGCAAAGCAACGGGGTTCCCAACTTTGAGCTATGATGTTTGGCACGCTTTGGATTGAAGGGGCTATCCACTCGTGCCGACTAAGCACTTGTTGCAAATGATCAATTCACTCTGTTTAAATACGGTTCCTGATGCATGGAACGCGTTTTGTTGGGGGGATTACCTGCGCGTGGGGTGGGGGGGGGTTCGAGGACTAAGAGTCTCCCATAAAGTGCAGGTTTTGTAAGCAAAGGTATGACGTGCAAGGCAATGCTTCTTGCTCAGACTATACAATGACTTCCCTACGATAATATGTCACCGCCCCATGCCCCGATTCCTAAACCCCCAACCCTTAATCCCAAAGCCTTAAACCCTAAACCCTAAACCCCTAAACCAAAAACCTTACTCTGACCAGCTAAGTCTTGTGGTCCCTAGCCTGTAGGATGAGTTTCACCACCATCTGAAACCAGTCGGCATAGCCTGATTCAAACTTTTAGGGTTTAGGGTTTAGGGCCCAATAGGCCCTGATGGAGGGATGAAAGAGAGAAAATGCACTATTTTTCTAAGTATTAGGGATATATTGGGCTTATTTTGGGGTTGTATTGCGGTTATATTATATAGGGATAACGGAAAATGAGCTGGAAAGTACTACAACTAATGTAGGGTTTAGGGCTTAGGGTTGAAGGAAAAAACTGTTGAGGAATATACCTCGAATCATATTCGGGATCCTACTATGACTGAAAGTGCATTCCTTCATTAAGGGGCATTGGGCTCTCTAAGTAGCATTGATGAACAGAGAACTGCACGTTCCGAGTACAGGAATCCTCGGGTCTCGGTAATGGGGCAATGTAGAATTTTCTCCTCCCGGCGTAGGACCATCCTACTATGTCGTCATGATTGCATCCTTCCAGATCTTACAAACCCCACGTTTTTTCACCTATGTTACATCAAGAGGCTCTCCACCTTTCTGCCATACATTACATTACATTACATTACATTGCATTGCATTACATTACATCAACAAATTACATTACATTACATGACATTACATGACATTACATGACATTACATGACATTACATTAAATTACAAACATACATACATACATACATACATACATACATACATTAATTATTTATGGGAGTTTCACATCATGTGGAGCTTCTCTGAATCAGTCATCCTCACTTCATGCCTGGGGCATGCTCAAACCCTACATGACCCCAAATACCTCCTAATACGTTGTGACTTATGGTACTATCCTACACTAAGCTCATGCAAGGCTTTAATTAACAGAAGTCCCTGAGTTGGCGACATCAATGGGTGGCACATACCCAACCCAGAGTTACTAGGAAGCATAAGGCCCCACATACGCAATGTGAGCTATAGTCTTAATTCCTAGTATCCCCTTAAACAACCCTATAATCATCCTCTATATGTAACCCCCTATATGACCCCTTTAAGGAGCTTAGACTATAGCTCATATCGGTTTGTAAGCCTTGCGACACCAATGCCATTTCCCAGAAGCCACGTCTGAACCGCTCCTATAGCAACAAAAGCCCTACATCAAAACTTCAAACAATAAGTTGCCGGTTTCCTTTCCATCCCTTGATTCTCACTGTGTGTTTCGATGAGAACTTTGCGCCCTCACAATGGCACGGCTCTTGGTACTGGCAGCACACATGAGTAGCGTTTTTTTGGTGGTTAAACCCAGTAAGATTATATTCCTTATCTAAAATACCATACCCCAAAAGGAGGATAGAATCTTACTCCATAATGGGTACCATAGTACCCCACAAAAAATACTACTCACATATCCACAGCAGCATGCGGCACGTATCGAGGCTCGGGAGGACAAACAATTGAAAGACCAACCCTGGAATGGGGTTCAGGGTTTAGCCCTACACCCCTGAACTTACTCAACCCATAATAGTCGCTAACAGGTATCTAGCCGATAGAAGTATCAATAGTAATAATGAAAAAAACCCTACAAACCCTCACCTAAAGGGTCCATGTAGCTATATGGTAGATACTTGGGCCTTCAAGCAAGTCTATGGGAACCCCTTTGACCCTTAAGTATATACCATATACCTACATGGACCCCTTGGGTCAGAGAAAGATTGAAGCTTCTTCCAGGCTAAGGGGCCGTCGAGGCCCAGCTTGCTGTCGAGCTCATGGATATCAGGGACCCCTGCCACAAGTTTTAGGGTTTAGGGTTTAAGGGTTTAGGGGTTAGGGATTTTGGGGGGTTTGAGGCTTTAGGATATGAGGTTTTACGGTTTGGGGCTTTAGGGCTTATAGAGTTTTGGAGTTTGGGGTTTAAGGCCCACGGGTCCAGTGTTTTAGGGCTTCAGCCATTGAGCTTTTAATATGATCCGGCTTAGGGTTAAGGATTTAGGGCTTTGGATTTCCGGTGTAGGGCTTTGGGGCTTAGAGTTGTTGGGGGCTTTTAGGGCTTCGAGTTTTAGCACTTGCGGTCTTATGGCTTAGGTTTTTTGCTTTAGGGTCTTTAGGATTTTACGCCTAGGGGTTTGTGATTTACTGGCTTTAGGGCCTAGGGCTTCAGGTTAATGATGTAGAGGGTTTAGGTTAAGGATTTAGGCTTGTAGGTGTAGAGTTCTTTGGTTTCCTGTTTTAGGGTTTGGGGTTTGGGCTACGTGAAACTGTAGGCTTTTGAGGTAAAGGTTTGGGTTGTTCGGCATGTCCCATCGGTTTCCCTGCAATTCATTTCGAAGGCTGCCATATCTGTTTTGGGAAAGGGCGAGAACGTAATTACCACCACAGCTGGAACTACATATCTGCGCTCCAAGGTAGGGTGTTGTAAGAGTAGGCTTAGCAAGGATAAGGATTTGAGCGCTTTGGGTGCAGGGAGTTAGACTGTAAAAGTGCAGGTTGGAAAAGTTTTGCCTGTTTGGGAATTTAGGGATCATGTTAGGTCATCAAACTCATGCTCCCCTATTTGGTGCAAAGTATACCATGGCCCCCAATATTCAAGATACCACAATCCAACCTGAACCAGTCCACGGTGAAGTGTGAGGCCAGGGGAGTGGATGTGCGTTGACATTCCTCTTGATACACGCTCAACAGGGCAGCATTGGTGATGCCGTCTGTCCATGGCAGCTTTGCAGCTGATTGCGATAGGCCGACTGGGGCGACAACACTGTCCAATGGCCTCAAGCGCGTGCTATCTCTTAGCTGGACCCCCCCACCCTTCATTTGTGATATCATAGGAATATAGGAGGCCCCTATAATCATCGGTATCCATCATAGTCATTATTCGTGGGTGGGGGGGTCCACCTAAGGCATCCTCCTGTGCTAAGCTCGTTTTTCGAAGCTGACAAAGTATTTGGCATGAGGTGTTGAGTGGCTTCTAGATTCAAGGGTTTAGGGTTCAGGGTTTTGTGTGCCGGTCTGCAGGAGTTCGCGTCAGGAAACAGGCGCTCAACACATTACTCTGCTGATGGTCTCTGCAACAAATACTCCAGGCGCAGATACGATGATACTTGCTATTTTCAGTTTTTACATACACTCCCGGAAACTGACATGGAAACCCAAAAAGGGCCCTACAAAGACTACGGTCCCTTTAAAAGCGGGCTATATGGGTTTCCATGTTTAAGGGAGTGTATGTTGGTGGTAGCTTAGAAAGGCCGGCAGTTCAAGAAGCCTACAACAAATCCACAAATCCAGAAAAGAACCCACCCCCACCCTACAGCCCAAAATTCCCAAAACTTCCATGGAAAAAAAACACCAAAGCCCTGCACCCAAACTCAAGCTGTTTCCGTTCAAAACCCTCCTAATTCCTGAGCCCTAAGCCCTAAACCGCTTCCCAAACAAATCTCTCAATTGACTCCCCCCTAAACACTAAACCCTAAAATCTTAAACCCTAAAACCCTAAACCCCAAAACCCCCAAACCCTAAACCCTAAAACCCTAAACCCTAAAGCGGGAGCCTGTCAGCACACCGCTGCCCGGCGCAAGCTCTGCTGAGCGGAGCCACGGAAGGGAATCCTCCGGGGTTTAGGGTTTAAGGGTCTAGGGTTTAGGGGTTTAGGCGAGTTTTGGGTTTACGGTTTTTTGGGGGTTTATAGGGTTTATAGGGCTTATAGGGTTTACGGTTTCGGGCTTAAGGGTTAAGGGTTTAACGGTCTAGGGTTTAGGGGTTTAGGGCTTCTAGGGTTTCTAGGGTTCATATCGTTTATGGGGTTTAGGGCTTAAGGGTTCAGGGCTTAAGGGTTTAAGGGTCTAGGGTTTAGGGCTTAAGGGTTCAGGATTTAGGGCTTAAGGGTTTAGGGCTAAGGGTAGTGGTGGTGGTAGCAGTGGTAGCAGTAGTAGTAAGGGAGGGGTGGGGCTTAGACTTTGGGGCGGCTAGTAGGGAACCCATGACTTCAATCCAGTTTGATCAAGGAATAACCTGAAATCATACTAGAATCCTGAGTATTGTTTTGGTCAGGTGTCTTGCATACAGGATTTCAAAGTTCTAGGAGTGAAGGAACAGACATGGTCATGGGAACTTGAATATGATTTGGGGTGTAGCGAATGAAAAAAGCACGGAGATGAACATGCTTTTTGGGTATAGCTGAATGTAAAAGCACGGAAACTACACTAGGACTTACCGGTTAAGTCATTAGTGGGGAATGAGGGAACACAAAACACCATGGATGCTACAACATTTCCTAGGCCTTGGAGTTTGGTATTTTCACTGGTTGGTAGCATAGGCTGCCCCGGAGCAATATGCAGGGACTCAGACGAGATCATATGGGGCCCCAGAAGGATGCTGCAGGAGAACATGTTGAGAAACTCCCTTTGGCTCATGTAAAGCCGCTTTACTCCTAAAGTTCCACTTCCTGACTGGGAACCTCGAGGCTAAAGCTTCTTTGTGGTTGCAACGGAAGAAAAGATCCCTGTGGTACTCGCAAAACAGAGCCCGACAATAGCCCCTCATCCCATTCCATCACGCCCAACTAACCACCATAAGAAAGTTTAGATTCTGATTTCAAGTTGTGGAGGTGCATGGTCTCATTGCCTTCGCTTAAATGTCTTGGCTGCCTATACACCACGAAAAGCGAACGCGACCGTTAATTTGTGCGACCTAGTGATAAAGTCCTTTCAATACGGGAGCTCATCGAAATCTACCCTACATAAAGCTGAACAGGGACCAACACAATCCGCTATTTGTCGCCATATGCACCCAGATTCCCCAAGGCTCTCAGGGACTCCATTCTGAGAAACTCCCACATACCCTTCTACAGCTGAAAACTTCCCAGCATCCAAATGCGCTCCTGACCCTCTGCAATTTTGGGAGTTAGGGCCCTAAACCCTAAACCCTAAACCCTAAACCTGGATATCTGAAGCCGCAAGCCCACCCAAACCCCTGAAGCTTTGAACCTGCAGACCTGCAACGCCCAAAAACCCTAGTCGAATTGAATCACCGTTCCCTAAGGTTTAGGGTTTAGGGTTTAGGGTTGGGGTTTAGGGTTTAGGGTTTGGGGTTTGGGTTTAGGGTACTTGTTCCAGTATCATAGGAAGGTATACCGCGATATCTATTACTAGGAGAGTAGCAATCTAATGCTATTGGAAACATGATGGACGCGGGCTATGCATGGATGGTCCTGGCAAAGAACCTCCCGCTGGTATGCAAGTTGCGCGCCTGGTTGCTGCTCAAATTGTCATTTGAGGCTTATCATATCTGGGGCCTCCCCACGATTTCAGGGATGTAGGAGGGTTTTCAGTGGGTTGTGGGCGCCCATGCTGAGGAATATGTAGGGGTTATCTAGCAAAACTCCCAATTATGCTTCCCCAAATTTGAACACCCTCTGTTATGCACGAACAAGTTCACCACCCTGCTGCACCACACAATCTACCCAATACTTCGAGAAAACATCTATGTCCTAAGTGCCTGAGTGCCTAAGCATCGTGAATTTCGGGACTGCTGCTGCTGCTGCTGATGCTGCTGAAAAGAATAACATTGCCTTTTGCTGTTCATTCTTCGTTTGGAAATACTAGTGCTACAATTTGAGCACGATGACTATCTGGGTAGTTCTCAAAATTCAATATTAGGTGCCGTAATCTACAACCAAAAGGGGCTCCTAATTTTGAGAACAACCCATGTAAGAGTTCTCATGATATTCCAGCTTTTCAAACTTACTTCGCCTAGCATCATGACCCCCCCACCCCCCCCTCATATCAAATTCTCTCCTTTGTGGTGTAGTACAATATATTGTTATATTGGTGTAATACGTTGATGGATGAAATCTTGCACCTAGGAGCCCTAAAGTACTGTAATTCCTTGAGGTGGTGCAAGATTTCCTCCATCAACAGTATTAGGGGGGTTGTAATATTAGAGGAAGGGGATTATGGGGTTTCTCAGAACTGAGGATCCCTTTTAGCCGAGGTCCCCAAGCATAAGGATATTTTCTGACATTTGTTCTATTGTTTTTTGGGAAAAAGCCTAAACCCTAAACCCTGTAGTTGTTTCCATTTTCTTTCCCACTATCCCAAGAAACCCTAAACCCTAAACCTTAACCCCTACCTATGCTGTAAGAATTTTCTGGATCTGTTTGAAGCACCGAGCCCCAGTTGCTTCTGGGCGGCCCAGCCTGGAATAGCATGAGCTTCCTTCTCGCCACCAAAAACACACCCCATACTGGGTTGCTGCTAAGGAACTTAATTTGAGTTACTATATTGGGGCAACCTTATTTATTACTATATATACCCATAATGGTGACTCAAGTTAAGTTCCTTAGCAGCAACCCGACATAGGAAGTTCACTCTCGCTCTGGCACAACCAATGTTACATTCATCCTTGCAAGGGCCAGAAATTAGGTGGACCCACCCACCCTGTAATAGTGGCTAATTATAAGGGACAATAATGATGATATTACGGTCCTACTATTATATTCCTTTTATACCACTACTACAGGTGGGGGGGTCCTCCTAAAGCATAAGTGTGTAGTCTCACCTGTGACAATCTTCACCAAGCCTTTGTTCGAGGCCATATCCCGAATCCCAAACCCCACATCTGCAACCAAGTGCAGAGTCCGAGACTACCGTGGCGCTTTAAGGCCAGGATTGGACTACTGGAAGTATGAGTAGCCACTCTGTTGATGATAGCGCAATATGAAGCAAAACTGCAGTATCATAATAATGGGAAGGACAATGCTCGTGGTAACGAAGCCATCTGTACAATTTCAACAGACGACATCACCGTGGCATTTTGTTTCCTGTGTGTGCTCGCTGTGCACATTCAGGTATGCTTTTGCCTTGGAACCAGGCAACGTTACATTCTTCGTAATTTTCAGAAGTTGTATTCAGAAACATATTGTTGTAAAACCTCAAAGCTAAATCCGAAACTCTCAGGGCCAGGTAAATGCACATTGTACAGTTTAAAGCAAAACTCGGGCAACAAATCAGTCAAAACTCCCGACCTGAACCCTATTAATAAAGTTTGTATGAACCCTAAACTCTAAGCCTAAACCCCAACCCTGAACCCTAAACCCTGTATCCTTTTAGCATCCCCAGCTATCCCATCCTAAACCCAAGACCATGTGCCTTGTCGCGCCAGCCTGGCATCTGCGGAGCCTCGCGGCAAATACCTTGAAGCATGAGATTTTGCGCTTGGGGTTTAGCCACGCGGTTAAGGGTTAAGCGTTCAGGGTTTAGAGAGTGGAAGAGAATGAAAACTACTTCAGGGCCTCAGGTTCCAGTAAGAAGGTTATAGGGACATTTCGGGACTAGCCATTGCTTGGAGGGGCTGGTCCCCACTAATCCATCTATAACATGTGAAATGATAGTCGGAAGCAAGTATATGCAAAATGATTTGGGGACTTGTGTTAATTCCCCGTACTTGGGTTACACTACTACGTTCTGAGGTCGGGTAGAAATTTCCCAGACTTCCCGACAGGGTTTAGCGTCTGGAGTTTGGGGATTAAAGATCTGGACCCTAAACCCTAAACTCTAAACCCTAAACCCTAAACCCTAAACCCCAAAACCGTGACCCTAAACCCGTGGGTCAAGGTGTTGGGAGTAGAGCTTGTGGCTGAGTCTGTTTTTTTGGCAGACTCACAGACGCTTCATGGCAAGGGGAAGGGATAGCGCAGGGTGTTCACAAGAAGTAGAGAGCGGGCTTAGGCTGCACATGTGTTACATTTCTTTAAGACTTGTCTCTGAGAGTTTTAGGGGTGCTCGGGCAGAGATCTACAAACCCTGGCAATGCACACTTCGTGCTGTCGAGGAACTAGAGACTAGCTGACCCAAAGCAACTGGGCCGTCATGCAATCGCGCTCAACATTTGGGGTCCTTGTATTCCAGACTGCTCTATTTTGGTGGTGCCCAATCAATGTCTATGTAAACGTGTACATATGGGCCCATATGTGTATACCAAGGTTCCCGGAAGTTGGGGGCCATTTCTGGGGATCCCTATAATACTTCAACTATCGAAACTTCGGGGCTTATACTGCGGTCACCCTATTTATGGAGGCTCCCATGTACATCCGCAAAAAGCCCTGCCAGAATGGTTATGGGGCTCGTTAGAACAGAGTAGGGTTCAGGGCTTAGGGACCCAAATGGTAGTTTCCCAAAATGAGGGAACCCCAATGTGGACACCAAAATACTATAGTCCTTATTATTAGGACCGCCAAAGAGTCATCCCAAATTTTGGGAAACCCTGAAATACCTTTCCGCCAAAGCAGTGCTTCCAAAGTGCTGCCGCGGTTTCACCTTGCTGCTTGCGGACCTGGCGCTGACCTGTTACACTTCAGGAATCACAACTACTTTCTATATTGGGTTGTATAGGTGTTATATCGGGGTTGTATAGGGATAATGGAAGTGAACATGGAAACTACNNAACTACCACATCATAATAGGGTATAATATAGGGGTGATATTGGTATGATGGATAGGGGACTCTACTACCCTGTTGGACGGTCTGTAGGTTGGTCGTTGGAATCTTGGCCTTTGTACTGTCCATGGATGGGGCCCAAGGGCTGAAAGGCCAGGAACTCAGCAGGTTAAGAGCTAAGTTTCAGTTCTGATCCAACGCATGAGAGTGCACAATTGCTGATTGGTTTTGAAAAGGACTGTAGCGCAAATTAAGGTCTGATGGTAGTAAGGCTGGACATCATACCGTCCAAATCGCAGATATGTGGTCCTTCGACACATCTCATCTTCGCCCTGGTGACACTTCTACCTGCTGCCCGTTAAAAGTTACCTCTCATGCTGAGATGCATCTTCTATCCCATAGGGCTCATAGAGCTTTTTCTGAGTGGTATGAGACAAATCTTTGGAAAAGAGCCACAACAACCCCCAAACGACACTACATAGGAGCCTTGCTGGGAAGGGTGCCAAACCCTGCCCAAAACAGCCCTTAGGCTTGAAATCCAGACCACGCTTCTCAAATCAGACTTTCCGGAAAAAAAAAAAAAAAAAA
>CAJNIZ010006669.1:122139-140888 GCA_905231905.1 Symbiodinium pilosum | reverse complement strand
CCCCCCCCCCCCCCCCCCCAATTCCGTCACCAAGGCTGGCACTTTGGCGCCGACTCGTCTCGAGGCACACCACGCCAGGCCTGTGTCCCCCCCAAAAAAAATGAGGGCTTTGAATATCCAAACGATTAGGTACCGCTTCTGCATTCGAGAGCCCAAGGCCGGGAGACATGCATAGACTGTGAAGGGGAAACGTAGCAGTTGAACACCTTCACTGCATGTGCATTAATGACGATATTGAGGGCCGTATGATGCGGAGGAGAGTGCAAACATGTCTGACAAAACTCAACTATGCACTCATGCCAGGTAGTGTTGTCTACCTGCTGAGGGACCAGCCCCAATCCTCCTTCTTACAATTTGGAGGGGTCAGTCTCAAGATCCTGGGGCTCTACACCAAAAAACAAAGATTTGACAAAACATGCCCCTGCGTTCCGCCTTGAGTAGCCCCTATATAAAGGTTAAGAGGGGCTCCATACTCCTTTGTAATGGCAAGGTATTCGCCATGAAAACCCTAAGGCACTTGGACCCTCAGGGGCTGTAAGTAGGCTATATCCCCCCATTTGAAACCCTGGGAAAACCTGGCTTGGAGGAGCGCTCGCCTGCTCCTACTACGCAGCCAAGGCCGAAGGAAAGAAGCCACCATGGCGCGATTGGGCTCATGAAAGGGGTTCCTTCTGGGGATATTTGTAAAAGCCTAGCCCCATTCCTATTCCTTGTTAACGTTGGGTATTGCGAAATGGTGTGCTGCTTTGCTAATAGAGCTCGTCTGCTTAACATCTTGCAATGTTGGCGGTAGCTGAGACTTTTCTGGACAAGGTTGACAAAGGGTTTCGTAGCAAGTGCGCAGGACTTAATGCAGATGATAAATGGTCTTGGTAAACGAAAGAGAGTATTGCACAGGAAACGCAGAGATGACGCTTCAGGCTCCATTTTTCTTAGTGTTTCGTGGGGTTTTGACCTCAAGGCTTGGCACCTAAACTGTAAATCCTAGATTTGTAGGGTCAGCGTCGATGGCTTGCGAAAGCTGTAGCCCCAATTGCCAAGCAGGGCAGCATGCCGTGTTTCAAAGAAGGACCAAGTTACCCTCCATCAAGCTCGCTACCTCCCCCTAAGAGTCACCCACCCCACGGCCATCATAACATTTCCTGACATGTAATTTGGTACCACATTAGGAACGGTTATCGCGAGGGCGTTTGGGACATGATTCTTCGAGGGAGGTGAACCAAGCAATGTTATACCCTTCTGATGCTAGCTGCTACAGCCAGAACGAGAACACCATGCTTCCCAATATTAGGGACTGTACTATCCCTGGTTAAAATACGTCTAATTACAGGTTGCATGTTGGCATGCAGGGGGCGATCCCACACACATTCTGGAGCTCCAATTTCCTGAGGCTCTTGACAAACTGGCCGTAACTTCGGACCCTGAACTACCCAAGTCACGAAACATGAAGCTTGGAACTCTTATGAAACTTGATATGCACCCCTTTACGACCATGTCGATCCTTGCTGCTAGTCCCTTCCCAACTACCCCAAACTCTGGTCTACTATATAGTTCGGTCTAATTATGCCGACTACAAGGTGATGATATTTCTGATTTCTCAGGCTTGCAGAATGCTCCCCAGAGCCCAAGGCCAGACTGTCAACCCCAAGACAACTTTTCCCACAGGTCTCTCTGTCTCTCGCTCTCTCGACTGTCGACTGCGCACGATCCACGCAGATCTGGCTGAACCGCTGAGGCCTTGCATTAGGGCGATATCTAGGATCTATACCTTGCCCGATTTTCTTAAGTGCTTTCACGGTTTCAGGAAATGTACCTAATTATAAGCCAGCAGGCTGAGTTTTCTATTTCACGTGAACAAAGGGTGCAAGCTAGTCAAGAACACTTTGTCCAGCCTTGAAGCGGTCCCTGGTAGAGGATATCGACAGCCAACAGCATCATGGCGGAATGTTTAAAAAGGACTGCATCAAGGGACACCTAACACGACATACTAAATTTGGAGTGACTTCCGCGTGCTCTCGCACCATGTCAGCGGCTCTTGCGTTTTTAAGTCTTTTAGGTTGCCTCAGCATATGGTACTTGGCCGAAAACACTATTGTAACAGGAACCACACTATGGGAATGCCCAAATATATATATATATATTGAATCTAGGGAAATCCCCATGTAGTCCTTCTGTGGCCCTAACTTCCGTATTGCTTTCCGATCTATTGTCCATTTGATTAGGAAGGAAATCCCGCATCAGTCCATTCTGCTGGAACGTAGTTGCAATCGTTCATTCTGTTAGTCTGCCCACTTGAAGCTCAGCGGGAACATAAAGCCTGCCTGCGCCAATGATGCGCATCTGGGTATATCTCCGAATGAGGGTCCCTTCAGCAAGAAAGTTTTAGCTGGCATCAAAAAATCATGTAGAAGAAGTAGCGGGCTATCTGCAAACCTGCCACGAGGATGATGTGAACTGCTTGGGCTGCTTCAAGTGGGAATATCCGGTTCACCAGGATATCTAACCAGGACAGCCTCACCGGGAGACATAGCCATCTAGCCAGCTAGGCAACCAATGAAATTCAGTGTACGCTGAAGGACTGAGTTCAACCCAGTTCCGGACCGTTCATCCATATGTAAGAAGAGTGCATAACAACCAAAGAGCGATTGGGATCGTACTGTCGTCGGGGAACTAAAGCATCTCGGCTCGACGTCCTTTCAATTCCAGGTCCTCCATCCACGCATATGGGGACGATCAAGCCTCTACAATTCCTACCAAGCACCCCCTCAGAACCCTTTTGTCATGGCCATGTATCCTTACGCTTAGCGGTAGGAGATCTCTGAAGGAAAACCAGGATCCTAGCCAAAGAGAAATCGATTCTTAAGCTCGTGCTCGCGGCACGGATAGAAAAGAAATTTTTCTATAAGGGAGAATTATGTCAATCTCTTGGTTCTGCAGTTTTCCTACGAAAAACTGCGATGTCCGGATATGTTGCTTGAAGCAAAAGGCTGTTTTGTGTGTAGAAGCCTCGCCAAACGCAGAATGCGCTGTAAAACGCAAGGAAAGCAGACATGTGCGTTTTGGACACTCCAAGCTTTAGTGGGCCCGGAAGGCCGTTTTCTTGCAAAAATCTGCGGAGGCTTTCGGGCCAAATGAGGGGTCACGAAAGCATGTGACCTGACTCACAACGAAAAATGTCTCACTATCAGCACTGTGCTCTTGCCGTTTACACTGTCAACCACCTGTAAAACGCAGCACCCCGGCATTGTTAGAAGAAAACTGGCCAGCGTGTTGTCGCCAATCGGGGCCTTACAAAAGCGCTTGTTACGAACGTTACTTCCCGCCCCACGGCTTATGTGGTGAAGGGGGGACGGTTTGCACATTTTGCCGGAACAGATGCCGACTTGGTAAGAATCCCGGAATCCCCATTGCGGTTCGAAGAAGCCGTACACGATTTGCTTCGCTAGTGCATTCAAGATATGTGTAGGTTGTGGGGTGCCCCCCGTCAAAATTCTCCCTGATCTCGACAAACTCCCACGTGCGGCCAGATGGGTCCTGATAAAGGCTGGTCCCAAAGCAGGTACTGTTAATCAAGAACGTGCCACAGAACAAGTTTACAAGGATACTCACGAATCCTTCGCAAAGCATCTGCGCGATCATCCCGAAATAGCACTGGGCCGGTGTTGGAATAGGGCCTGCTGGTGCATTTTCACTGGGCTCGGAAAAGAGGCCATAAGTTTGACAACCTATCTTATGAGCTCCAGACTCTAAACGCCAAGCCCATCCCAATGCCCGCCCCTTTAAGAGGACTGGGCTTATAACCTTACTTATAAGCCCCCCAAACTGGACTTATATAGATGAGAAATGTGATAAGACTGATAAGAGAAGTTAGAAGCAATTCTTAAGCCCCGTGAACATGCAAGGACTCTGACAACCTGACACACTTGCAATGTGCTGCCACTTCATCACCAGAGCCTGACCCGGACTCCAAAAGTATGTAGAATAACGTCCTTTATGGCTCTTATTCTGGGTTTACGCCCATAAGTTTACATACTTTTGGGGTTTAGGATACACAAGACCCTAATTCAATTAGGATATGTAACGCCCTCACCCAAATACGGTAAGGATCAAGACAACCCCCCAAATGCGAATATTTCCCCCACATGCGGTTACAAACTGAGGAAAATCTATTGTTAGGGTGGTGGGGAGGCAATTTCAAGACTGTGTTTCTGCAAAGCTGGTCGAACTTCTTTCTTGGTTGATAGAACATGCAAGTTTCTCAAGATAGGTGGCCCCTTGGGAAATGTGTAGGGATTATGAGGGGTGTCTGTCAGGTCCTTCATTACTAGGGATTCCGCAAAGTGAATCTTCACACGGTGATACGTTGCCTTCTATAGATGGGAATTCAACCTGCAACCACCGGCGCTCAGCGAGCTATCTTACTCCTAACTCAGTAATTCACTAACTAACCAACTCACTAACTAACTCCTGAGTAAGAACCTGCATTACTTGGAGCAGTTAGCTGCTTGGTTGGGTCCGGAAGGGTTCTGGTCCATCTGCATTGAGATCTAATCTCTTGCTCGGTAACAAATGCATGCCCCACCTGGCCACTCATTGGTACCTGCCCTAAACCCTAAACCCTGGAACACAACTAAAGTTGCGCTTTGGGTAGCTGAACCTAACAAAAAGGCATTCTTATGAGTTACTGGTTGTGGAAGGAGCGTCATATCTTACTCTGTCGTAGTAACTATAGTACCCCTATGCAAGATCTACTCATGTGGTCCTTCACCCTAAACCCTAAACCCTAAACCCTAAACTAGTATAGAAGGATCCTCAGGCTAGGCCCCAAAAGGCCCTGGAGGTTTAAAAGGGCGCAGTAATAAGCAACCAGGTGTAGTCATGACCTTCGCCTGCCATGTCAATTGCCAGGAAACAAAGAGCCCTTTGTGGACTTGAGCTACTAGCTTGTATATGGTAGTTTTCCTAAATGAGAGGACCCCAATATAGACCCCCAAATACTACAGTCCTTATTATTGGGAATTTTGGGAAACCCCCATATTCTTACACAGAATAATCCACTGTGAGGGTCTGCTTTCGTGGTATTCACAAGAATGGAATTTCTTAGAGATAGAGAACTTCATGTATCTCATAAACATATTCTTACCACACAGTTGGGATGCCGAAGCTTGATATCAATGAAGACTCGGCAAGGCCCAATTAGGGACGCCCAAGCAGCTCAAGGCTTGTGAGCCAGGCCGCTTACTTGTTTTACGGAAGGGGTCCCAAGCATAGCCAACCTATAAACCCCCAAAAGTAGCGCAGTCTCCATGTTTTTCTCCGTGCTCCCATTCCCGACCCTAAGCCCTGAATCCATTTTCTTTTCCAGTCCTTCATTCCCTACTAAAACTCTCACGGACAATGCCAAAAAACAAGTAAACCTCACAACCTAGGCCTGGGTTTAGGGTGAAGTCTATTTATAGTAATCCCCTCCCCTTAACATTAAACTCCTCCGCCCAACATTGAATACTCCTCATTGTGTCATATTACAATATATTGGGAGTGTTTAATATTAGGGCTGGGGGGTGGGGAGGTTAATATCACGGAAAGAAGATTAAAGGGGTTCTCCTTAGGGAGTCTAGTCCATAGGGATCATCTTGATAGACCCTGACTCTTGGCTTCACCATTGGGATACTAGTAAGATGGATAGCTTTATGCTTCCTATTTCTTATGGCCCAGTTTTGTTCCCTAGCCCAATCGCTGGGGAGGCGGAGGAGAAGCGTGTCGCAAGAAGACCGGGGCCTGGCGAAAGGGTTTAGGGCTCAGCGACTTCCCAAATACATAGAACAATAGCCTGTATAGCCATCGCTATGCGGTTGCAGGCCATGATTCTGCGTATTTGGGAGGTCTAGATAGCATGGAACGAATGAAAAACATTCGGGTTTAGGATTTAGTGTTTCGGAAGGTGGTGTAAGGATCTTGTGCTGGAGGGATCAAGGTTCGCGGTTCGGGGACCTGGGGTTTTCACAGCGTCTTATCTAGGATTATGCGCAGGATTCAGTTGACACATAGACCGGAAGACGTCCGGAAGAACTTTGGTATTCGGTATACGTCCCAAAATGCGAGGATTTTGCCAATTCTTCGGGCTTCTATGCTTCGGCTGTTAGCGTGAAAGCGTTACAAGGTCTAAGATTCAAATTCCGCGCTGTTCGGGAAGGCATCCGTAGTGCTGCCGTTGCTGTTAGGAAAAACGATGAAGCCCTAACAACCCTTTATCTTCCTTACCTTTGGGCCTTCCTGGTCCTTTACTCTGGGGTGTCTAGTTTGGGAGGCCTTGCTTGGGATCCCTAAACCCTAAACCCTTGAACCCTTAAACCCCTAAACCTTTAGCAGCAACCCAGGCTGCGCAGCCTATGGTCATCATGTGGCTGGCAACTTTACGTTTAAGGGGCAATGATTCCTTATCCATGGGAACCACACGGAAACAGCTCGTGGTCCATTATAGCTGGAGAAGCTTTGTGATTTACACTAGCGCTCATGCTACCATGTTCAACTTCATTTAGCCCAGGAGTTGGGACATCATTTAAGACGGCGCGTTTGTTCATCCCTCCTTAGCCTGTGATACCCGCAGGACAAATTTGGAAGGATGCGACTAGTAGACTTTACTGCCACGTGCTTAGGCCTTTTGGAAGTAGGGCCATTGCAGGAACTTGCCAATGAATAGCATAGTCAGTCGTGGAGAGAGAGAGAGAGAGACTCAAAAGTGCAAGCGCAGAAGGCTTGCACGTCACCATTCATTCAAGCGAGACTGCCTGCATAAACCCTAATACCTAAACCCTGACACTCCAGATCCTTGCTAGCACTCCAGATGCCCACAAACAACGTTGGAGACATCCCGGACCGACGTTTTAACAGCTTCAGCCCGGGAAATAGACTGTAAGTTGGGCTTTCAGACTATGAAAAGACACAATTTGAGCGGGTCGTGTGGGGTTCTGGGGTTCTGTGTATGTGGGCAAAACGCCGGGATGACAAAAAATATCGGTGATCCAAGGGTTCCTTCGGCGAGCGCGTATAGGGAGGATGATAACGCCCCAGTCTGTGGAAGTGCCCATATGCAGTCTGTGACCCCAAGGGTCCATGTAGGTATATGGTATATACTTAGGGCCCAAAGGGGTTCCCATATACCTAGTTTAAGGCCCAAGTATATCCCATATGCCTACATGGACCCTTTGGGTGATTGGTGTCAGCAATGGACTTGCAGTTTGGTGCACGCATCCCGGCTTAAGGTTGCACGAGGCATCACTAACCTCTTAGAGGGTAGCAGCGCCTGCCCGAAAAGGCATTCTTGGGCGTAAACAGCTAGAACAAGGTTGGGGTATGTTGTGCTATAGTCACATAAGGGTTGTAAGGGAACACCAGTGGTAACTATTTGAGCTATAATCTAGACTCCTAGTATACCTCTAAACCCTATAGTAGTCCCCTATATAATCCCCTATATAACCCCCTTTAAGGAGTTTAGACTATAGCTCATTTAGGCTTCTACATTTAGAAGGTTCCCGGCCAGCCAGATCATGAGGCATAACCCTAAACCCTGGCCCCTAAACCCTAAACCATGGCATCTTTTCCTCTTGTGAGCCAGTGGTCTGGGCTAAGATCTTTTGCTGAAGCACGCCTTACCCTGAGTGATGAGCAACCTACATGGACAAGCTGAGACTGGGTTGGTTTTAGTTTTAGTTTTTTTTTGGAGAGTGGGCGGTTTAGGGATTAGGGTATCAACCGCACCTACAGTATATATACCTGTCCTTCAGCTACAACCCTGGATGCACATCGTTCTCTGGACAGTGATAGGAACCTTGAAAAAGTTCCGCGCGTGGGTTAGATTCATCATGCTTGGTAGAGCAGTAGGTCACTCCGATTACAAATACCTAAAGTGACAAAGTGTCCATGTAGTACATACTTTGGGCCCACCAAGGCTCTTGTTTCGAGAATTTGCAGCCTAAGGCGTGTACTTTAGCTTTGGGTTTCGACCATGAGGATTCAAACTGGTCTCAAAAGGACCGCCGAGTTGCATTGACCAATGCCCTATCTCACATGAGTAGTGTTTTTTTGGTGGTTGAACCCGGTAAGATAATATTCCAAATATAAGATACTATACCCCAAAACCAAATACAAAATACTATACCTCAAAAGGAGGATATAATCTTACTCTAAAATTGGGTACCATAGTATCCCCAAATGAAATACTACTCACATGTTCACAGGATATGCAGTTTACTGTGTGAGGGGCGTTGGGGATGGCCAATCCTAAGTCCAGGACTCTTTGTCGAAGAAATCCCTACCAGTTCACCCTGTAGTCTCTGCATCCTCCTGATGGTCCAGGTCTCAAGCCATAAATCCTATTTATTTTGAATAGTTGGTTGCAGTTCCAGACTTCGCAGATACCAACCTAACAGTTGAATGTGCCTGAGCATCCCCCTACAGCCGCGTTTAGGTTGCACATATGTTTGTCTAGAAGCCAAAAAGGGCCTATATAAAGCCCTATAGAGACTGTAGAAAATTAGATATGATGCCTCTATATCCCTTATATAACTATGGTAAAACATACCCCAATGCCCTGCTCACAAATTTCAGGCCCCTACATCACTTGCGGCCCCTGTGGGTCCTGTCTCAGCCATGCCCATGCAATCGACGACTGTTTAGCGAAGGTTGCCCTCGGCGCTCGTAGCTGTACAAGAGCGGCTCATAAGTGTGCCTAGCTCGCATATTGCAAGGAAGCACCTGTGAGTAGTGTTTTTTTGGTGGTTGAACGAAGTAAGATTATATTCCTTACGTAGAATACTATACCCCAAAAGGAGGATATAATCTTACTCTATATTGGGTACCATAGTATCCCCAAATAAAGTACTACTCCTGTGAGAATTGCGGATGCTGTTGAGGAGCTTTTCTGGTGGGTGCCTTTACCTGCGGCTTATGTGTCTTCTGCGGGGAGAGCAGATGGCTTATATGAGCCACAGTCTAGACTCCTTAAAGGGGGTTATAGGGGATGATATAGGGGACTATAATATGGGGGTTATTAAGGGGGATATACATTATATAGGGCGGCCAGAAGAATCTTGAGATCTTAACTTAAGGCTCAGGACCCATTGTTGTGGCCAAGGTTACGAGCAGTACCGGCCGAAACTGTGATATGAACCAAAGACCTCCCTCCATGCCAAAAACAGCCTTGGCATCGCAGCCTGTAAATAATACCTGTTTTGAACCATAAAATGTATCTCTACCTAAACCCTGAAACTATGTAAAAATAGCCCTAAACCCAAAATAACAGCCATAGAGGCCATTGTTTTACATACTTTTGGGGGTCCGGGTAGTACCTACTTGGGCTTATTGCCTAAAGCAAGGTATGCTCGTAGATTGCCGCATGAAAAGAAATCCCTTTTGTCAGCAGCTGGCCGTCTGGAAGATGGTTCTTTAAGTCGCACCACAGAGGTCCCTCCAAGCTTGAAAACCCTATTGCAGGTTCACGGCCTCGGAACTACCAGGCGCATCTTCAAATGAACTGTTAGCAACATTTGTATTCAAATGTGTTTTGATAAGCCGGGCGATGGCGACCTGACAGCAACTTCTCTAAAGCCTAAAGTTTCTTTCAGCCGGATGATTCTGCAAAATCGGGCGCAACATGCAACTGCAGGATAAACAGGTTTCAGTTTCTGACTGTTTCTGGGCTTCTGCCAAATCCATGGCATGAATAGTGTTGCGTACAGGTAAAGGTTTAGGGTTCAGGGTTTAGGGCTTAGGGCTTAAGGTTTAGGATTTGGAGTTTGGGTTCAGGGTGTAGGGTCAGGTATGATCCTACTCAACAACCAGGTGTCCACAAAAGGCGTGACAAATGCCCTGGCTCGCCGAGACCTGAGGTTAAACACCCAGCGGTCACTGAGTACTGCAGATGGAGGAAGTCTTGCGCTGCTTCGGATAGCAGTGTTGTTAGATTTCCTTCATCAACAGCATCTTTGCGTTGCGAAGGGCTCCAGAGAGAAAAACAGGCCGTTTGAGTCGCATCATGCCAAGCTTACTCCTGCTTTCTACTTCCTGCCTGGAGGGTCATAGGTAATAGGTATAACTAGTGTACTGAACACCCCAACCAAGGTTCGAATCGTAGCCCTGCAATTTACATTCGCGCTTATTTCTATCCCCCATGACCCCACACCTGCAGGCCTTAAGCAAGAAAGCTACAAGTGTAGGATGCAGACCCTTTTTCGGCCCCGCGTTCTCAGAAGCCCGCAGTTTTGACTTTTGAAGCGATATGCCAATCACGTGGCTTTGTCTGTGCAATTGGACAGGCAATCTGGGAGTTTCCGAAAAAATTGGGGCTACCATTTTGGGGGTCCCTGTATTAAGGATTATCGTATTTTGGGGTCTATATTGGGGTCCCCCTATTTTGGGAAACTATCATGTTGAGATCTGGCGTCTGACTTGCTACATCAATCCAAACGCCTGGGTGTCTTTTTGCTTGAAGCATTGTTATGCCGGCAGAAGACCTTGAAATGGCTTCCAAGGAGGGAACCCCTTGCTGCAGCGGTCGTCAAATCACCTAACCTTAGCAAGTTGGCGAAATTGCAGAAAGGTTGGTCAAGCATGTTGGTACACAAATTGGGCTACCTCAACACAGGGAATACTCTACCCTGTGGGGCCCTCTGCATGAGTGGGACTGCATGAGCACAGGGATCTCCATTCAGGACTGTATTGGCTGCTATGACACCACTACTCAACTGAGGCCCTGCTGAGGCAAACATGCTATATTAGCAGATCCATGGACGATCTTCGATTCAAAGCATCTGCACCGTAGGACTGGTCACCTAGCGCAAGGGAAATAACTCGTCATGAGCTACAGTTCGCAGGAAATGTTTGTTGTCACATGTACACTGCCTATGATTCTAAAAGAAAAAGTCCATGCAGCCATATACTATATACTTGGCCCCCCCAAAGCAATTACATGAGAAGCCCTCTAAGGCCTAAGCCTATGCTCTACCCTAAACCCTAAACCCTAAACTATACCATCACGGCCTATTTGGGGAAGGTGCAGCTATTGACACCACGCAGAATTGGCCCCAAAGAAACACTGGTTGCAAGCCAGACAAATCAGAACTCTTATTTGGGCATGCCCTGCTCTAGCACGGTGCCTTTGTGACCGTCTAAATTTCTGCAAATAGCTCGTTTCTGAAAAACAAATCACACCATGGTGTGTGGCCTGATTATGTCAACCAAGGGCACCGCAGTCTATGCTCTTCCCGAAAGCTCGCATGGAGTTCTCTGCCGGATGTTTTTGAAAATTGCCTCTGTTGTTGCATTCTTTCTCTGATTGGGATTCAGATGCTACTGCACGGCAGAAGACCACACTGGACTTGGGCGTAAGCCTCCCGTACAAGCATGGAACCCTGACAGTTGAGACTACAGTCCACTTACAAGGGTCCGAATGGGGTTCCATGTTTGTTTCGGGGAGGGTACGTTCTTTGCCGAGTCGAGCCAACTGCTCTCCAAGCAATCGCAGGCTTCCTCCTCCACACTAAGGCATGATTTGTGTTATCGTTTCTCTTTCCGAAACACGGATGCGTATGGGTGGCTTTAGGGTGTTGGGTTCAGGGCGAGCTGCTATTGGAATCTGCGCGTCGCACAGGGATGAGCTTCCTAGTCTGAAAGGCCTACAAAGTTATGGCTCAGGGTTCCAACAGCTTCATGCAAGAATAAGATGAGCCATTCACCTTCACCAACTTTGGTGCCAAATCTGAGCTACCGTTCCTTTGGGGA
Source organism: Symbiodinium pilosum (assembly GCA_905231905.1). Taxonomy (NCBI): domain Eukaryota; class Dinophyceae; order Suessiales; family Symbiodiniaceae; genus Symbiodinium; species Symbiodinium pilosum. The sequence goes on along the minus strand of CAJNIZ010006669.1, from coordinate 129,110 downwards.
TGCTTGGCGTGTTCACGCCACTCCAAACCCTAAGCCAGAACCACGCATGCAAGTTCATTGCTACCCCTCGAGGTGAGCGCCCCCAGTGCAGTCCACCAGTGTATGGGGGGGTGTCTGGGGGCTTCCAAAGTTTGAGGGGCCCGTTTGGAGATATAGGGGTTATCAAGGGGTTATGTAGGGATCTTTGGGGGCATACACTGGGATATGCAGCGCTTCGGGTTGCCAAGTCATTCAGGGTCTTACTATGGGAAGTGCAATACACTGGGAAGAGAGAGTACACGAGAGAGCTCATAAGACTTGAAAAGCCACCATACATCATGGCAATCAGCGCCGTCCTCACTGCGATGAAGCTGCTACCACCGTTTCACCAGCAGCAGTGTTGCCTTTTTATCTGTGCTACGCCAAGGGTACAGAAGCACATGCCCAGTGTGGCTTCGAGCTATCTGTCGATGCATAGGATGCGTACTTCAGTCCCGCCTCTTTTTGCGACTCAATGACCCGAAAATGCTTTGCAAGCTTCTACAAGGACTCGATAGTATTCTCACTGGCCGCTCCCCCTACTAATGAACCTCCCACCCCTTTAACGACAAAAATCCTCAGTAGAGTAGCTCAATACAATGCCAGGTTAGCTATTACTTATTAGAGGAAGGTGATTACACCGTCGAGGCGTAGATGAACCAGTTGTCCTACTTGGCTCCTTTGCCCTATTGTCCTTCTGGTCGGCCATGTCTCAAGAGCTTCAGTGACGGAGTGCTTGCGTTTCGGGGGTGCTCTTCTGCTGTCTGTTGATATTGAATCTCAAAAGTAAGCATCCGCAATATGGGTCAAAGTTATTCATGACTGGATGGCTTAGCCGTCGCAGCCAAAACCTCGCTATTGGAGGCATCATTGCATGATGATGCTTTCGACGCGAGAGTAAAAACCCGTAGAGCCAAATCCCCCCATATCAGCTTCCAGAGTGGATGTTGCAACGTCCGACTACGGGGACAGATGGGCTTTGGACTCCTTTTAGGCACCGAACCTTTACTCCCAGAGCCTACATCTCATACCTATAACCTTGAGTCCTAGACATGCAAACCCAATTACAGTCAATGATCCAAGACAAGTCCACAATCCAATGATGTTCAACAGATTCCCTCCGCCTGCTTTCTGAACAAGGTCTTGCAAACGCCCATGGAGGCAAAAACTGGACTTATGTGCAAGATCCACCAATATATGCTGTGACGGGGGCCGAGGCACATGATATGTCCGCGCGAGTTCTGGCGAAAAGTCCTGGAGCAAGATCTGACCAACCAAAGCGCAAGAACCGTGCCTGGTGTATCGGAAGATCCGTGGGCCATCACTCTATTATATTGGGGGTATATCGGGGTCATAGGTGTGTATATATATATATGTATGTATATATATATGTACATATAGGGGTCATAAAATTGGGATAGTGGAAAAGAAAATGGACGACTATATTAGCATAAAGCTTCAACTTGAAACCCTAAGAAAAACCTGGGACGGGCTCTACTTTGCCTGGCCACAACTCACGTCCGCGTTGGAGCAGGAGCTCCTGAAAACGTTTGGTTGCACTTGGTTGGCTCAGGCGGGAACAACACCCCATCCAACTGACATGTACCGTCAGGGAGCCTGTGCAACAATCACGTCGGGATTGTGGAGGTCCCTATTTGGCATTCTACACACGCAATTCTCGGGAAGTGCCATATGCGTCGGCTCCAAATATACGGTTTGCGCTGTGATCCTATGACTATGCACGCGACAGCTGGGAGGCATGGAACTAAGCCTAAGCCACAACAGCCGGACAAAAACAAATATTGGACCCCAAAGTCTTAATGCAAGAGTGCCTGAGATGGATCATGGCCCACGATACTTTCACATTTATTTATCCCCGAAACGAGCCCAAAATCCCCAAACCCCCATTCTAGGGACCGTCACAGGGAGCCGCACTTTTCGGGAAGCCCCCCCTCCCCCCGTAGAAGCTTCCCACTAAGTATGGCTCTTCCCCATCTTCCCACAATTCCACCTATTTCAGGATTACAACAAACAATGACTAACCCTAAGCCCCTAAATCCCTAAGAAGCCCTATATAACCCCTGTAATCCCTGTAGTTTCCATTTTCTTTTCCGTTATCTCTATATAACCCCAATATATCCCCTAATATTACCCCAATGGGTTCCTACTTCCCTACTGCTGTCCTCATGAATGCCAGGGCAACCATGCTCGCAGATGATGCCCCCTGGGGTCCCAGAGTCTCTCCCAAGGGTGGGTTTCGGGTTCAGGCTATCAGCTTCAGCTTCGGATTCTAGGTTGTACAAGTATAGGGTTAATCCTAAACCCTAAGTCCCTAAACCGATTTTAGGATGTAGGGTTGTAGGGTGACGAGTTTGGGGATTTAGGACAATTGTCTCTCGAGGTTTAGGGTTCAGTGTTGTAGTTTCAAGGTTCAAGCCTTTTGGGTCTAGGGTTTAGGCTCCAGACGCCCGATTAGTATCTATTTTCTTCTCAAAAATCTGAAGTGCTCATTGCTACATTGTACATACGGTTGCTCGATGATTGAGCTTTGAGACCCGCTCAGATAGTACTTAGAAAGCTGCACAAAGATCATCTGCAGATGCAATGAAGCTCGGGTTTCGAGGTTTCGCAATTTCGAATAGCCACAAACCGTCACAAACCTTGCAAAATGGCTGAACAGAAGGAAAAGGAAAGGCTTTGGCTTGAACCTTGCACACTGTGACACTGGGAAGGGTCGTGTTGAACTCCACTCGCAAGCTTCACACTCAGATTGTCAGTCAAAAGCTTTTCGAGATAGTCCGTTGCATTTTTTGTGGCTCTCCTATATAAGCATCCTTGTTTTCTGTGATAATGCAGAGATATGTGTTGTCGCAAACTGCGACTTTCAAGTGCGAACAGGCAAGCCTCAGCTCTGTGGCTCATACCGCTTTGGGCTCTGCATGTGGTTCAGCCAACTGTGGCCGTCGACATCCCCCCAGGAAACCTGCAGTCTCAAGAGTGGTCTACAAAGACTACACTGGAGTGCTTTTAAGGAACTTGATTCAAGTTACTATATTGGGGAAACCATATTATTGACTATGTATACCCATTATGCCAACTTACTGTAAGTTCCTTAACAGCAAACCAGTGTAGCCCAGGCCTCTATAGGATGCGCTCCGTGAAGCTGACTGGCTGCTTCTAAACGGGTGGTAGTCTTGTAGGCCTCCTTGTGGTTCCATGATATGGGGGTTTCCCAACATTAATTCAAGGGTACCTTTTTGGAGGTCCCAATAATAAGGATCATACTATTATGAGGTCTAGATGGGGGTTCCCCTCTTTAGGGAACCTACCGTATTTTGTTGGAGTGTAAGAGATGACATGATCAGCTAGACGGGAGCAGGCGCAGGCGGCCTGCACCCGAGGGCTCCTATATTGCTTTTCTGGCGCTGTTCTATGAACCCCAACTCATAAACCATAGCAGATCCAAGATGGAATCACACAGAAGCCTCAGGGCAAGAGCGCTATGGAACCCACAATCCCCTGGAAACCCTCTCGAAGTTGCTCGTGCTTTTTTCATTTGAAATGGCACACATACACTACAGAGATACCGGTTGGAAAAGTGCCAAGACGCTTAAATCCCTGCGGTATGCAGTCATTACAAACCCCTGAAGCTCTACCCAGACCCTCCTATGTAGTTCCTTTTTGGGTAGTATATTCTAATCCCTTACCCAAAAAACCATAACAAACCCAAAAAGGAACTACATTGGAGCCCTTGGGTAGGCTCTAGGCTCAATTCGATGAATTCCCCAAACCCAAAAATTGAGGCCCCACCTCGGTGGCTCCGCTGTCCAAGATGCGGAGTATTTGGCCAAGGTTTGTAGCAGGCTGCCACCCTGCCGCGGAAACTACGCGCTTAGGGATTAGGGTTATAGTTAAGGATCTATTGGGGTTATATTGGGGTTATCTTAGGGTTGTAGTAGGGTTAGATTAGCGTTACGGATTAGGGTTTAGGGAGTTCCCAAAACTACGGGCCCTTCTTGTTTAATATGGTGGGGCTTAAAATGGTATAAGGCAGGGCAGACCCCTGTTTCTTGGAAACCCCTATTGAATCCTTTTTTTTTGAGCGGGGGTTGAGGCTTTGTGTTTTAGGGTTGGGGGGTGTGGGGCTTAGTGGTAGCTTAAGAAAGTGGGCTTTAGATTTGTACGACACGCGCACGGGCGCCTAACATTCCCAACGCAAGCCAAACAAACTACAGGGGGACGATACGTTGATTTCAGAACTGATAATTTCCCCCAAAAAGGGGACACCAATATAGACCCCAAAATACTATAGTCCTTATTATGGGAAGCCTATTTAAATAGGTGCCCATAAGTTTGGGGAAGTTACGGAATTTAAATCAAGTTACCATAATGGGTGTATATGAGAATTAATATGGCTCCCCATTATAGTAACTTAAGATAAGTTTCTTAACAGCAACCCAGGTCATGGGGGAAGGAATCCAGAAGGATACGGGGCACGGCAGCAGGTCCCTTTTGAAGAGGTTTCGGCTCTGGGGTTGCATCATCACCCTAACCCAAAGGGTCCATGTAGGTATATGGTATATATTTACGGCCCAAAGGGGTTCCCACATACCTACTTTAAGGCCCAAGTATATCCCATATACCTACATGGACCCTTTGGGTAAGGCTCAAAATACCCCAAACCTTCTATAGTATACTTGTAGGGTCAGGGGGACTTAGTAAGTAGGTTAATAACCCCTATAACCCATATAGACCCCCAGTTATCCTAATTATTAACCTACTTACTAAGTCACCCTGACCCTCCAAGTAATCTTTGGCCCCAAAGAAGCTCAAAGCGTGGGTCCTTGGAGCTTTAGGGTAATGGATAGAAAGTCCTGGAAAGAGCAGCATTTTTCCAAGCCGCCGTTCTTCCTTTTCAGCCTTCGGGTCTGGGCAGCCTCCCAAACACGCGAAAAAGCTGCGCCGTCTTGCCCAGAAATGAACTATAGGCTGGTTACATCACGAAAGAGTAGCGTTCTCTATAGCAACAAGTCTAAGAGCGTAGAAGGAAACAGATTTTACCTGGTCATAACTCGCGTTTTCTCTACAATGGACATCACAGAGCAATAAGCTGCAAAACACTTAACCGCATAACTGCTAAAGGGCAACAAACACACAATCAAACTATCTAGGAGAAAGCCTCCATGGTGGCTCAAAGCTCTTCGCAGAAAAGGTGACCTGCAACCTAGGGACACATTGCTCTTGAGATTCACGTTCTGCCGCAACCTGTTTGAGGCTGTTCATGTCAGGCAAGGGTGCGCAAGGTGTGTGTCCAACTGCTGGTCAGTTTCGGGCGCGGACGTGCAAGAACATCTGCAACACAACGGGTCCATGTAGGCAATAGTATAAACTTGATTGAGCCCAATGGGATTCCCTGTAACTCGTATGAAGCCAAAACGTATACCTATATTCGCCTGGGAACTCTGAACTCTTCCATTAATTGCTTGTAGATGTTGATCAAGGATTTATACCGAGAGCGCAAAAGCTGAATTCCTTTCAGGGCATTAGATACCATGAAGGTAGTTCCCAAAATTGGGGTCCCATTCTTGTGGCCCTAAATATTCGGTGCCGTAATAGGATCTATAGCCAAACGCTTTGGATCAGGGTCCTGCCCGATACTGTGGCACTGTAGCACTTGTGGGCTACAGGAGAAGCTCCTCATGTGGGGATCACGGGTTTAGGAGCTTAGGGTCTAAGGTCTAGGGTGGTAATAATGGCGACTCACATCAAATGGAACAGAACATGGATAGAGTTTGTACAAAGGTTTATTAGGAGAGGCCCTTTGTAGGAGCACCTTGAATAAAGATCGATGTATATTCTTGGGCCGAGGTGGGGGCGGGGGGCGTTGGGGCGTTACAGGTTGACTGGAAGACTCGCTCTCGAATCTCTGCGTAACCGTGCCTTGTCGAGGAGCTTTCGGCTACAGCCCAAGCTGGGCAGTGCGCTGCTTGAGTTCTAACTGCCTCTGAGACAGTTACTGGTGCTTCAGGAGAAATGGATCCCTAATGATCCCTGTAACAATCCCGGAAGAATCCCCCTGTATTGATACCTATACTTTCTCCCCCACTCCCCCCTTAGGCACCTGTAAGAAAAGGCTGCTCTGGAGCTCGTCATCCCTGGTGCGCTGTTGGCGTGCACGAAGCGCTGAGGGCTTCTAGGGCTTCACACAACAAATCAAGGTTGAAGATTTAGGGTTTAGGGTTTTGGGGGGTGAGGTCTACGAATATGTTTTTTGAAGAAGGGTTCATCAATAGGTGGGCCCAAGACAGAGCCTAGTTGCTATGTGGACACCCAAAACAGGGACCCATAATTTTTCAGAAGGCCAGATAAACTTCGCATGGAACTTAGAATTGAACGACTTCTCTGCATGCCCTGAAGACTGAATTCCAAACAGCACGCCAAGACACTAAAAGGGTCCAGTATGCACGAATCATATACTTTGCTGTCCTTACAATAGCAATCTCTGCAGCTTAGGGTTTTTGTGGGGTGGATATGAAAACGTCATAGTTTAGGCCTTAGGGTAGAAAGCCCTATAAAACCCTGAGTACCACGGATTCATCGTCAGAGTCGAGATCTCGGTCCGCGAAGCGCGGGGTGAGGGAAAGCTCCCCTGTCTCCTCACTTCAACCCATGTGAATAGTTTTTTTGGGGGTGGTTAAACCCAGTAAGGGTTTAGGGTTTAGGGTTCCTTATAGAAAATACTATACCCAAAAAGGAGGATATAATCTTACTCTATATTGGGTACCATAGTATCCCCAAATAAAATACTACTCATGTAAGCCTTAAGGCCTAAACCCTAAACCAGAAACCCTAAACCCCAGACCCTTAACTCTAATCCCTGAGCCCCGAACCCTAAACCCCAAACCAGAAACCCTAACCCCCCTAAACTCTTATCCCTAAGCCCCAAACCCTAA
>CAJNIZ010006669.1:93014-107653 GCA_905231905.1 Symbiodinium pilosum | reverse complement strand
TTTGGGGTTTAGGGTTTAGTGCCAACAGTCATATACGTACTGTTATTGTACGTATAGGTACCCAAACCTAAAATACCTAAGTATTGAGTACTTGCACTCTCTGGAAATCCATATATATGGCGGCTTCCATAAAAGGGGGGACCTTAATCTAGACCCCCCAAATACTACAGTCCTTATTCTGGGAACCCCCCAAAACGGTACCCCTAATTTTGGAAATCCCCACATTCCATTGCTTCACCCCGTTTCTTGTTATGGTCAGAGTACTGCAACCTTGTGGGTTGAAGTTCCACAAGGCTTAGGGTTTAGGGTTTAGGGTCTCCACAAATTTAAGGTCTTGTTTTGGGGGTACCTGACAAGGCTACAGAACAATGGATCTATATTGGGGCACCTTATCTCTGGAAATCCTTGTGTAATTTCAGTGAATTGGTGGTCTGTAGGTAATGAAGGAAAAGGTTGTAGGCATGTCATTGGGAGCTGTTGGCAAGGATTGCCAAGAGGATCCGTTTCTCCATTCCGCAGTCAGCGCCAGTAAGTTCTGCTGTCGATGCGCAACTTGAAATGACATTTCACGTGAAACAAGAACTACTTGTCTCCGTACCACTTGCAGAATACCTTCTCATGTATTTCACGTTGATTTGGCATGGTCACATGCAAGTGGAAACTGCTATGTCGTGACGACGGAAATTGGAGAGACTGCTCGGAAATGAACTGCCATTCAAGTCTTGACGGTGCAGCACATCGGAACCAAGGGTCAGAGTTTGCAGGCCATGCGGGAGAGAAACATCCTCAAAGCTTTGGTCAAATCTTTGTCCAAAAGTCAGGGTCTGCAAGCTGTGTGGAAACCGGACGCTTTGCAAAGACTGGTTGAACTCATGACCAAACGTCAATGTTCGCAGGCTGCCTGGCCATTTGACGCTCAGCACGCTCTGGTTGAACCAATGGCCGAACGTCAGTGTCTGTAGACTCTCCGGCAGCGCCACGCGCTCCAAGCTGCGATTGAAATTGCTACCCAAGGCCAGTGTTTGCAGTCCTTCCTGGGTTGTTGCTAAGGAACTTAGATTAAGTTACCATAATGGGTTTATATGGTAATTACTATGGCTTCCCCAATGTAATGACTTTCCTTAACAGCAAGCCAGCTTCTGGGAGCGTGACGGATTCCAAGCTCTGATTGAACAAGCTGCCAAAGGTCAATGTCCTCTCTTCCCCAATAACCAGGGCCCAAAAAGTTTAAACTTTATTAGGGTTTAGGGTTTATTTAGACCCTAAACCCTAAACCCTAGTTCTTCTATTGGCTAAGTAAGTGTCTGCAGGCTGCTCGGCAACACGACACAATCCAATGTCTGGTTGAAACCATCACCGAAGCTCAACGTCCTGGGTTGCTGTCAAGGAAAGCCCAAATTTAGGGTTTAGGGTTTAGGGGTCCAGGTAGCTATATAGTATACACTTTGGCCCTAAAGTAGTTATATGGGAACCCCTTTGGGGCCTAAATATGTACTATATAACTACTTCGACCCTTTGGGTTAGTTTAGGGTTTAGGTTTTAGGGTTTAGGGGTACTATCCCCCTACAATGGAGAATCAAATGGAAACGAACATGGAACATCAAATGGAAACTGGAGGAATATAGGGATATAAGGAATGTAATCTAAGTTAATATATTGGGGAAACTATATGAATTAGTGTATATACCGAATATGGTAGTTTAGTTTAAGCTCCTTAACAGCAGCCCAGTGTCCGCAGAGTGCTTGGCCACGAAACCTGTTCCACGCTTTGCTTGAACTCGTACCCAAAGCTCAATGTCTGCAGGTTACTGGGCAATGTCACTCCCGCCAAGCTGTCGTTAAACTGGAAGATGCTCAAGTCCTGCTCATTATTGGGGTTCTATAGGGGCAACATAGGGATAGTGGACAAGAAATTGAAACTACTATAATAGGGTTACATAGGGTATGCTCAAATCCTGCAAGCTGTTTGGCAGCGTGACGTCTGTCAAACTCTGGCTGAACTTGCCGCAAAAAATCAATGTCCGTACGCTGGTCGGAAGATTGACACCCGCCAAGCTTTGGTGGAAGCTGTTGCCAAAAGCCAGCGTCTTCAGGTTATCTGGCAAAGTGACGCCTATCAAGCTTTGGTTGAAGTCATTGCCGAATGTCAATGACTGAAGGCCGTCGGGCAGTATGACACCTTCCAAACTCCGGTTGAACTTGGCGCCGAAGCTTAACGTCTGCAGCTGACTGGGCAGTGAAACGTTACACAAGCTCTGGTTGAACCTGTAGTTTCCTTAGACCTGTAATGAAAACGTGTTGAATAATTCCTTAGGGTTATACTGTTATACTATAATACAAAGTAAAATAATTCCTAAGGAGACTACAGGAACCAGCAGCCAAATGTGAGCGTTTGCAAGGTCTCCGGCAAGGTGATGGAGTCCAAGCTGTGGTCAAACATCTCACTGAAGGTCAACGTCTGGAGGTTGCTCGGAAGTGTGACATGTCTCATACTCTGATTGAAAACGTCGCCGAGGCTCAATATCTGCAAGCCGCTCGGTAGTATGGCACGCTCCAAATTCTGGTTGAATTCGTGGCCAAAGCTCAAGGTTTGCAGGCTACTGGGGAGCGTAACAGGCTCAAGGCTCTGATTGAAGAAGAAGCCGAATGTCAGGGTCTGCAGACAGCCAGGCAGAACGACACCTTCCAAGCTCTGGTTGAATAAGCTCCCAAAGGTTAATGTCTTCAGGCTGCTGGGCAGGACCACACGGCTCATGCTCTGGTTGAAGCCTCTTCCAAAGTTCAAGGTTTGTAAGTTGCTTGGCAGAGTGACTCGCTCTAAATTCTGGTTGAAGCGGTAGCCAAACGTCAGCGCTTTCAAGCTCTGCGGCAGCAGCACACCCTCCAAACTTTGGTCGAACATCTCACTGAAGGTCAACGTCTGCAGGCCCTCTGGCAGCTTAACATTTTCCAAACTCTGGTTGAACATGTTGCCGAGGTTGAGGGTCTTCAAATTCGGTGGCAGAGCCACGCCTTCCAAGCTGAAGTTGAAAACCGGGCTGAGTGTCAAAGTCTGAAGGCCAGTTGGCAACATGACAAGCTCCAAACTCTGCTTGAAGTCACGGCCGAAAACCAACCTGGCTTGCTGTTAGGGAATTTGATTCAATTTGCTATAATGGGGAAAGCATATTGATTGCTATAGATACCCATTATGGTATCTTAATTTAAGTCTCTTAACAGCAACCCAGCAACGATTGAAGCCTGCTTGGCAAGGTGACTGCACGCTCGCGGGCTCGATTCCATGTAAGCGACAGGATTGCTTCGGCGGCCATCAAATCCTTTGGGCGCGAGTGGTGGTATGCGTCTGTAGTCCAAGCACGCAGCAGGGAAACTGCCGCTTGACCAGCGCCGACTTGTTGAAAAACATAGGTCACCTCTCCTGGGTCAATGTTAAAGCATTTAAAGTCAGTTACCATAATGGGTATATATAATAAAGCAATTAACATGGTTTGCCCAACATGGAAGTTTAACTTAAGTGCCTTAACAGCAACCCAGTCTCCTCTATCTACTTGCTGAAGAAGGGGTCCGGAGTCGGTAACGTCAAGTATCCTTCCACCCGACATCAGCACAAGCCTTGCGCCTGCCTTCATGTCAACTTTAGCCGCAATACTCTGGTGCACATCCTCAGTCGGCCCTGGAAACGTCCCAAAACTTATTATTAGACTTTTGGGTTTAGGGTCTAGGGCTGAGGGGGGGCAATAACAATATCTTACTCAAGAATTACGAAGAAAACATTTTCCGGACACCCCTAGCATCCAAAGATGTAGCATCGGCATGGATCTGAAGCTGAAACGTTGAACCGTCAAGGCCTGAGACGCCCAACTCTGTACCTCACTTCGTAGTACCCGGTTTATGCTTAGGGGGTTTAGGTTTCAGGGGTTTAGGGTTTAGGGGTTTAGGGTTTAGGCTTCAGGGTTGGGAGGTGAACAGGATCCTTCTTGCGAGTCTACATCTCCCAGGGACCCAAATAGCCCCAAATAGGGTGCTATCTAACTGCTAAACCTTATTGACTTTTATTGGGGCCCAAGGTAGGAGCCACCCCCGACCCAAACATCAGAAACAATCACTGGCGTATAATAAATATACTATAATATACTACAACATATCATAATATACCATAATAGACAATAATATACTATACCATGATAGAAGATATTACTAGTGTCAAGCCGGATGCGTGTGCTGTTTGCGCTATATCCTCCCATTGCCGCAGATTTCTCCTGCACGACGGGCCTTTCCATGCCAGCATGTAGCTGAGGCGGCATGGCCATGATTTGTAGCAATCTGTATGACTTTCCCTGGCCTACAAGTACACGCATCTAAAGAAGTTAGGGTGGCCCACACCCACCTCTTAACAGTCTTCAATGGGGTCATACTGGAGGCTATATATGAGCCATTGTCTAAACTCCTAGTATCCCCCTTAATAACCCCTATAGTAGTTCCCTTTATATAACCCCTATATAAACCCCCTTTAAGGAGTTTAGACTGTAGCTCATATGATTATTAATCGTGAATATTATCCTACGGTTAGTGAGTGGGGGCTGTATCCAGACCTACACTCTGAAGCGGCAAGTCTTTGCTTGGCTGGTGGCGCCATGGCACGAGCCCATCAAGCCCAAAGTAGGTAAAATAGTGGCCCAAAACCTTTAAATATAGACCAAAAGGCCATTATTCTACATTGGGGGCCCAGGTACCTGCAGGGCTTAGCGTTGGCAGTTTACCTTCGCACGGCTTAGTGAAGGAGGCCTCACCCCTAAACCCTAAGCCTTAAACCCTAGTACAGTAGCGCCTCTGGGAAACTGACGCTACAGTCCTATTTGGCCTGCAGCGGTCTAGCATGTCCCTGTCGTAGGAGTTTAGGGTTTAGGGTTTAGGGCTTAGGGTTTAGGGTTTAGGGTTCGTAGACCCAAGACCCCAACCTTTCTTGTAACCTTTGACGAAACAAGCTGCAGGGTTGTCTGCCTGATCCAGGAGGACTCTGGTGGCTCCCCAGCTCAAAGCATCCCGTGCGCCATACGGTCTACATCTTCAAAGGCCCAATAGTAACACAGGAAATTGTGGTAGTTACACTCAGGTCCCTATAGCTATTCTTATGGTACCACTTCGAGGGGATGATGGCAGGGTGCGTAAAACTGCAACCAACTGCAAAAGGCCGGCTACTGCATTGCCATGTCCATGGCGTCGGCTCATGCCTTCAGCCCCTAAACCTGAAAGCCTTAAGTCTCAGGGGTGGGGGCCGGGGCCTCAACCGCAATACCCTTGGACTTAGAACCCTTCAAGACCTTGAACCTGGGATCCGAAAACTCAAGCCCCAGAGAAGCCGAAACCCTACACTCCAAACCCCAGTCCCTGGCTCTGTTGGAAGGGGCTGGGATACTTCTCACCTACTTATAACTGCGGGTACAACAAAATTGCGTACATGTCCAACACATCCCACAAAGTGATTGGCTCATAGATATAACTATAAACAAGCTCTAGGTAATCCACCCCTTGAAGTAGAGATTCCCGCAAATGGCTTGTTGAGGTCTGGGCAAAGGTGTCCGTTCCGTGGCCGCCATCGCAGCCGCACAGCTCCGCACGGGTCGGCCGCGGCGGAGTGTTTGTCAGTGTTTTACAATTTGTAGGGTCTTGGGGGTTGTAGTGGCTTGTGAGGGTATATGGGATGTTGTAGCGCCTGAGGGTCTGAAGGAGGTGGGGGCTGCATGAATTTCAAGGGTGTTCAGGCTTTCAGGATTTTTGGGTTTTGGAGGCTTGTGCTTGTGGATGGAGGTTGCGCACAGCTCCGCGGTCTTCCTTTTTGCGTTGCGCGGTGCTTGTAGGGTCAGGGTTCCGTGGCTCAGGTTGTTGTGTACCGGCTGCTTGCATTGGTTATACTTCTTGCTGTCCTCTGCAAATACATGAATTCGGGCCCAGAAAACGGCATTGGAGAAAACCATGCAGCACCTCAACCTCTAAAGCCTGAGCTTTTCATCCAGATGCCCTAAAACCCTGAATAGTAGTTTCGATTTTCTTTCCATCAAACCTATATAACCCATATACTACCCCTGTATCCCCTTGGCTTGGAGACCCTGTATTCGACGAAGCCGTTCTTTGCCGGGGCAAACTTTCTATCCATTCCCTAATAGCGGCTATATAGGGATACTGGAAAAGAACATGGAAACTACTATTTAGGATTAAGGGCAATCTGAAGCATCTGCCAATTTCTTTGCATGGTCGTCGGCTCCCGCGCCTAATTCCTCGTATGTTCCCTTGCAGTTATAGTCCCCCTTAAGTAGATAGAATATGGGGTTTTTGGGGATCTTATTATAATATACACAAAGCCATATTCTATCTACTTAAGGGGGACTATAATGTTCATGCCTTGTGAGACTTCATGGCGGACAGATCACATTCCCTAATCTGAATCTTTACGATTTAGTCAATACAGCTTCATAAGAGCGATACTCCTAGTGCTTGCACAACACTACTTATTGCACCCCAAAAACATCCCTGAACCCTGGGAAACCCTGAACCCACAAAGATTGCTTGCTGTGTTTCAGATCCTTCTGCCATGCTCAATTTCACGCAGATCGTCTACATCGCTCAGAGTTAAATGCCTACCTAAACCCCAAATGGATGTAAAACAATAGCCCAAAAACCATAATAACAGCCATAAGGGCCACTATTTTACATACTTCTGGGGTCCAGGTAGGATCTTTGTATCTGTGACCTTTGGGTGATTGGCCCGTACCTGGGCTACTTCCAGCAACATTCACAGCTAACCACTCCAAAGCTTAACCCCAAGACCCCAATACCTAAGGTTTAGGGTTTAGGGTTTAGGGTTAGGGTTTAGGGCCTAACCCCAAGACCCCACCACCTGGAGGCTTGGAGTTATGTCATGTAGGGTTCAGAAGTGCATCCTTCCACGGGAACACAAAGTCAGTAGGTAGACACCCCGCTAAACCTTCCTACATGAGCTACAGCCTAAACTCCTTAAAAGGGGTTATGTGGGTGGTTGTCAAAATTATGGTCCCTTTTTGGATCCCCATCATAATACGGCACCTAATACTTAGGGTACCCAAAAAGGGAGCAATAATTTTGACAACCACCATAGGGTTCAGGGTTTAGGGTCTAAACTCCTGAAAGGAGGATTATATAGGGATTATATAGGGGAGTATTCTAGGGGTTATCAAGGGGGACATTAGGAGTGTAGACAATAGCTCATATCAACATTCCTAGACACCGTCGCCACCACCCAAGTATTCTCTGTCTAGCGCCTGCCTTGAGACTTACCCACAACCCTGTTGTAACAAGGACCCTGCCACTATCGTGTGACTATAATTCCTAATTTAGGGGTTGGGGTAGCTAAAGCCCCATTATTAGGAATAGGGGCAATGCAATACGAGTTTACAAGACTAAGTTGGCATTTCAATATCCCCAAAGAAAGCAGTGAGCACCGTACAAGATCCAGTATCCGCAAGGGACCTAAACTCCCTAAATTCTAACCCACGAAACGTAACCATCAAACGTTTAATTCTAACCCTAAGGAGTGTCCCGCCAAACCCCAAGAAACCCACCCGCAGAAGGGCTATAAACCTTGTAAACTCACACCCTATAAACCTTGAACCCTAGCACATACTTGGAGTGTCGGGGGGCCTAGTACATGTACTAATACAAACCCCAGAAATCCCCACTAGTAATCTACTTACTAAGTCGCCCTGACCCTTCAAGCAAGACGCAAGTCAAAAGTTTGAACAAGGAGGCTCTTAGCATGGGCCCTTGATCCTGGGCCCTTGTATGCCTAGTATGCCCTACAGATACGTTTAAGGTTCCCCTATTTCGGCTAAAACCCTAAACCCCAAACCCCAAACCCCAAAACCCTAAACCCTAAACCCCAAATCCTGAACCCCAAACCTTAAACCCTTAGGGGCCCGAGACTGCCAATCTTTAGAGCAAGGCACCTGCATAGACTGCAGCCTTACCGGCCTTGCACGACCAGGTGAGGGAGGCGCCTAACAGGGTGGTCCAAACAAGGGCAATACCCAGACCCTCCTATGTAGTTCCTTTGTGGGGTTTTAGGGTTTAGGATTAGGCTTGACAACTTGAGGGACCCTCCTATGTAGGTCCTTTTTGGGTAATATATTAGAATCCATTACTTAAAAACCATAACAAACCCAAAAAAAAGAACTACGTTGGAGCCCTTGGGTAGAGCTTGGGGTCTACGGATTTACGGGCTTTGGGCTTTGGGCTTAAGGTTTACTGGGTTTGAGGGCTTAGGCTTAGGGCCTGGACTAGCAGATTGGGTATGGGGCCCACATAATTTGGGAACGTGACTGTGAAGGATCATGTCGGGTATAGAGGCCAGTGCAGAGTTTGAGACGTAGGGTTAGGGTTTTAGGGTTTAGGGTTTTAGGGTTTAGGGGTTCGGAGCTACAGGAATGCGCCGGTTGGATACTAAGTGAGCGTGAGTTCCAAACGTTCTCAAGGTTCTGCAAGGGCACTTGCAACCCTACTTCTGGTTTCCTGTCGGGCAGACACACACGCATATGGCATGGGGAATCAAAAACTTGAAGACCTAAACACTAAACAAAACCTTAATCCTTAAACCCCTACGCCCTAAACCCCAATACCCTACATCCTAAAGGCTCCAGGGTTTGGGGCGTTGAGCTCCAAGAAGGCTCAAGGTACATGTTTAGGGTGGTTTCCCAGGATTAGGGTTTAGGGATTTGGGTTCTAAAGGTTTGGGGAATCAGGGTTTGGGCATTTGGGTTCAAAGCCTAGGGGATGGATGTATGGTCTTCTTGCTCATTTGAGTTTAGGCTTTAGGCTTCCAGGCGACATGGGAGTTCTCAGGGATCTTCAATACAATGAAGTCCTAACCCTAAACCCTAACTAAACCCTAAACCCTAAACCCCCTAACTCCTATAACACGAATCCTTGTTACAGGGAACTCCCAGCCATGGCTGGGGTTATGAAACCATCGGACCAACCCTAAACCCCTAAACCCAGCCCCCCTAAACCGTAGGGACTTGAAGGAATTCCATTGGGCCTCTCTTCACACTAAAGAGCTCTCCTCTCAAGTTAAATCTTATAGGATGAAGGGAGAACTATACATACAATACATATATATATGTATATAGTCATGATGGCAAGCTCCCATATTAGTGCTACAGATTCCTCCACGTAGCGCATAGCTCAACCTACGTACGGGTTTAGGAGTTATAGTATTGGAGGAAGCTCATACGAGAGTTCTCCAGAAGAATCTCCTCTATGATCCCTGGAAAGGTTGCTGTACCCTAAACCCTAAACCCTAAACCCTCTACAGCAGAGCAGCGGGTTTTTGATGACCGGCTGCAGGGTCAAAGGATTTTGTTTGCGGTTGCAGATGGAGGAAAGCTTGCTTGCCTTAAGCCCACCTAAGTCCTAAATCCTAAACCCTATAGTAGTTTCCATTTTATGTTCCATTATCCCAATATATCCCCAACCCTAAACCCTATAAATCCTAAACTTATAGGAATCATAGTAGTTGGAGGCTCCAGGTGCTACAAGATTTCTTCCAGCTACTGGTGGAAATTCACACCCAGGCTTTAAACTATAGTCCCGAACAGTGCCTTGGGGTAAACACAGTCCTCTTACTTGATGAGAGAGTCCATGTAGTTTGGTATAGTTGGGTGATCAAAGCCCCTGGGTGTGTCTGCAAACCCTGCTACTCTCAAACTCTCAAAGTTGACGTACCCATGGCCAAGCAAGCGGAAACGACAAACTCAGCGGTTCAAGATCCATCCTAAGCCCCAAGAATCTTAAACTGTTAGGGTCTAGAGTTCAGGGCTCTCTTTTTTGTTTGCCCCTTTGGGAGCACCCTAGTGGGTTAACAATTTTTGAGATGGGCCAAGGGGCCTATGCTGTTGGCACGGTGACATGGTCACGACAGCTGCTGCAGGTCTAACGGCCTAGAATGTGGGTAAGTTCCCGAATTTAGTGTCCCATCGTGGTACCCCTAAATATTACGTGCCGTCATATAGTCTATAACCAAAAGCGGCCCACTGTTTTGAGAACAACCCACATGTCCGCCTGGCATTAACAGCAGTTGCGCATTTTCTGAATGCTTACGGGCTCTGCCGCCCTAATTATTACAGTGCTAACTGCCCCTGGGCAGAGAAACACACAATTTGTGAAAGTCCAAAGGCGCATGCCAACAGCCACTGCCAAAGTGCGTCCCCCACAGGCTGTGGTACTGCCAGCACGGCGAAGGCTTCAAAACGTATGTCCCCAATGAGAATTCTTCTTGCTCCACTCCAACAAGCACAACACCTTGATAGAACAAAACGGCGGAGCACCCCCAGGACCGAATGATGAGAATAACTTGGGTACTGCCCCCACTCTGTAACAGTCTATATTAGGGGTCCTATTAAGGGCTGCATATAACCATATCATTTTTATTCCAGCTGTTGCTGAGGGGGGGCAGTACCCAAAGAATAGCTAGGAACTCGGGCTGATATCCATTGGGATAATCTTGTGGTTCTATTGGGGTTCTATTGGGAAAATGGAATAGTGGAAAATAAAATGGAAACTGCTCTTATAGGGTTATGAGTAATCCCTGGAACAAACCTCTATATCCTGGACGCATGAAGTGCACCTGCATGGATTGCATCCGCACCGGCCCCGCAGCACGGCCAGGAGACAGTGGCGCCTGGCTGAAATTTGGAAAGTTCAGGGACGATGATGCTAGGGGCCTGGGGGCCTGTACGGTTTAGTTAGGGTTTAGGGTTTAGGGTTTCGGGGAAAATATTTTCGGCCAATTGCTTTGGGAACTACTAAACAGTTTGTGGAAAATATCTTCGCCCAAATTTTTTAGCATTCGGGAAGTTCAGGGAAGATGATGCTAGGGGCTTGGGGGCCTGTACGGTTCAGGATTTAGAGTTTAATGTGTGCGGCCTGCGCTGTACCTTGGCAAGCTGTGGGTGTCTCTGAGGCGTTGAGCTTCCTCGTGGATGCAGCACCAGAGAGCCCTAAGTGGTGACGGGGATATGGGGTCTGGAATTGTCAAAGGTTCTGCTGGGGGTTACATAGAGGCCCTAAACCCTGACCCTCTAAAACCCTAAACCCTACACCCTGAACACTGAACCTTCAACCCTAAACCCTACACCCTGAACCCTAAACCCTAAACCCTACACCCTGAACCCTGAACCTTAAACCCTACACCCAGAACACTGAACCTTAAACCCTAAAGCCTGGGTTAGGTATCCCAAAGGGTCCAAGTAGTTGTATAGTACGTATTTAGGGCCCAAAGGGGTTCCCATATAACTACTTTAGGGCCAAAGTGTATACTATATAGCTACATGGACCCTTAGGTATAGGTATTTCTGGGTCATGAAGGATGTCACCCAGCAACCCTTAGTCCCTAAACCCTAAACCCCAATTAAGCCCTAAACCTTACGGTTTAGGGTTTAGGGTTTAGGGTTTTGGGTTTAGGGTTTAGGGGTTTAGGGTTTAGGGTCTAAACCTTACAGGGCTCTGTGTGGCCTAACTGAGCTATTGTCTGAACTTCTGGAATCCCCTCAATAACTCTACCATTTCGGGTTTTGTGATTAGGATCCAAGCCCCTTTAAGGAGTTGAGACTGTGGCCTAACTGATCCCACAGTTGGTCCATGACTGTTCGGATTTTGGGCTCAGGTTTTGGGGGTTTAGGCCTTAGGCTTTGAAGTTTAAATCTAAGGGTTTAGTAAAGGTTGCGGGGCTTAGGTTTTGGAGCTATAGGGTTTTGGTTTTTAGATTCAGGTATCTCGTGTGCCCTACAAAGTAAGCTCCAAATAGTTCATGAGCACGGCCCACGCTTCAGTACTAAATCCTTGAACCTTGTAAAGCGTCATCAACCCAATCTTAGCAGGATAAGCTTGCAATAAGCAGACTACAGAAGAGGGTTTAGGGTCGATTCGGGTTTAGGGGACAAAGGATGAGGAGAACCTCCGTAACACCCTCATCCTGCCAAAAAGTGAACCGGATGACGACTGCCAATGTATCCTCTTTTCGTTCTACGTGAAGTCATGGTAACTTCGTTAAGCTGTCACTCCCTGGAACTGTCATAATATCGAAAAGGACCGTTTGGGTACCCTGCTGCCTCCCCAGAACACAACAATCCTTACCCTAGGGAGTCTCAAAAAGGCGTCACACATACCCGTGCCCAAACTATTGACCCTAAACCTTGTATTTGTGAAACCTTTCATCCAGACAAGGCTATGCAGTGCTCACCCGTGCGCCAGCACTCCTGGGTCATGCCGTCTTTCTATCTTTCTAAAAATATGGTGCCCTTTCTTGCGGTCCCGGTACATGGATGTCATTTCTATAAGCGGATCATAATCTGGAGACACAACTGTGCTAGGTAGCTCTATTACGAAACACTGGTGATTCTAGTGTAAGAGATAAGAACAACTACAATGATACAGACTCTGGAAGATGACTTAGCCATCGCTCAGGGTTATATAGGGGTGATATTGGGATAGTGGACAAGAAAGAGGGGACTACTATGGGTATGTAGGAATTATATTAGGTATATATGCCCAATAATGGAAAATCACATGGAAAAGAACATGGAAAATTGAATGGAATCCGGGACTATACAGGTGTTTAGTATGTGGGTTTTCCTTACCTACAGCCCTTGTCGAATCGTATGTAAGCCAAGCTTTCAAGAAATTGTCATGTTAGTTTCAGTTTACTTCTCCGGTAGCCTAAAACCTGCATATCCCTACAGTTCTTATCATCCTTATACATCTCCTACAAAACCCTTGTATAGCTGCATTGCAAACCTCTTTCCCCCCATACAGTCAATTTGAGATATCCACAGATTCTGAATCTCAAAACCCTAAACCCCTAAACCCTAAATCCTAAACCGTAAACCCTAAAGCCTAAACCCCTAAACCCTAAACCCCTAAACTCTCAAACCCTAAATCCTAAACCCTAAACTAAACCCTAAACTAAACCCCCGACTTTGAGGGATGGACCCCAACTGGACGCGTCTGCGGAAGCCTTAAAAGCTGCTGTCAGTTTTTATAGGAGGATGTAGTTTAGGGTTTAGGGTTTAGGGCTTACGGTTTAGAGTTTAGGGCTTAGGGTTTAGGCTTGGGGTTTAGGGTTTGGGGTTTAGGGCTTTAGGACTCTGGATCTGGGGTTTTCGCGAAACGACTCCCTGGAAAAACGCAGGCTATGGGACTGAGGGATTAGGTTGGAGGGGTTGCGGCTGAGGTTTTAGCAGAATTCAGGGGTTTAGGGTTTAGGGCGACAAGCTCCCAACATTCCCAATGACATATACTTTTAATGCAGCACATTTTTTCAGTGGGAGGAGTGTGTATTGAAAGGGGTGGGGGGGAAGTAATACTAGCGTGAGGACTAGTATCCAAACCCTAAGCCCGATAAACCCCAAACCCTGAAATCCTAAAAACCCTGCAACCGTAAACCCCCAAAACCTCAAACCCCAAACCCTAAACCATCAAAACCTAAACTTAAAATCTCCCAGGACATTGCTGTCAAATGCTGTCAACTGGAATAGGTGCCTGAGGTTGATTGTAGGCTCAAAAGCTGCGCACAGGGCGGTGTCACAAAAACTGAGAAAGAACAAGCCTTTCAGTAGGGCATAGGGTTTTACGATCTGAGTAAGCCCAACAAGGGCTTCAAAACCGTGATATAATCGTTACCCTAGGGATCCAATTAGCCCAATGTAGGTAAGGTGTACAGACTTTAGGGCCCAATGTAAGTATTTGTTGTATACTTGGATCCCAAGGTTTATACACCGGCCCTAAACCCTAAACCTCTAAACCCTGAACCCTAACCCTTAAACCCTAAACCGCGGGATCTTCGGAATTCAGCTCCTACGATGCAGACTCCAATGGAAATCGAGATGGAACATGACAGGACACCGGGTTAATACAGGTCCAGGATTTAGGTTTGAAGAGGTTCTTGGCAACGCAACGCCGATAAAAAGGACCCTATAGAGGTCACATAGTAGTCTGGGGGCCCTCAGTTTGAGGATAGAGGATATTCTCCAGATTTGGTGTTTAGGGTTTAGGGTCCCGCAATCGACTCAGAATCGCCCCATCGGACCATGACAACTCAATAGCCCCAGGGAATATCGATGACCTACACGCTGACTTTCAAGTTTGGGTATCGAGATCCCATTCATATTGTTACGGATGAAGATAGGGCAGGCAAAACATGAGGACAGCACGAGAACGCCCTGCGAAGTCCATAATAATCGCTTTGGAAGAACCCTTGGTCAGGCACTAACATCTCTAACTGGAACACCCTCAACCCCAAACCCTAAACCCTAAACGCCTAACTGAACAACTCCCCCAAAGGTCCTGGTTTGCACTAAGTCCTGAAGCAAACATACTCCCAACTTGAAGTCTACGAGGCATTCGCTGTGGGATTCCGTGAAGGTTGATGTATAATCATGGGTGAGTAGCGCTTGTTATGCCCAGCTGCTTTTGCAAAACAGGGGCACCCTGCTATCACTGGGTTGTTCTTAAGGAACTTAATTGAAACTACTATATCGGGGAAGCCCTATTATGTAATATATATATATACATACATGTATATATGTATATACCCATTATGGTAACCTACTTTA